>JBAKBP010012742.1:0-66109 GCA_037953745.1 Lithodes maja
CTTACCCCTAGTCTAGCTTTAGATAACCAAGCAGAATCACTCAACACCTTGCCAGGGAGACATATACCGGTCTACAACCTTCCCGAGAGAGGACAGATACGGAAAAGTCCGTCTCTCTAACCTCAATAAAGCATAATACCTCCTTAACCTAATACATGGAAATATCTGAGAGCTTCGCGTACAATACGACTGGTCGACGGTGAACGTCTATGCTGAAACCAGAAGGGATGTTGAGTTTAATAAAGATTAGAGAATGAGAAAGGAGAAGTCGAGAGAGAGAAATAGTATGCAAAGTGGCGAGTATGTGGGACAGAATTGCAAAGGATGTAGGCGATACGCGTGTCAGGCAAGCTCTGAGCTGGTAAAGAACACGAGGCCGCGATGGGAAGGGACTAGTTGACCACCCGGCCGCCAACGCCGTTAGCGCCCAAGCGAGCCGCGTCATAGCTCACCCCGCTGCCAGGTGTACTCCCTCACCCTCTCTCGCTCGCCTCCCACACAAGCAACATTTATATTATAGCGAATATAAAATATAAGGCGCGGTCACAGACCAAAACAAAGACCATTTCTAGACTGTCTGTGGCAACACGACACTAATTAAATAAAGCAGATCATTCTAGGACAACTGTAGCCCATCCCCCCATCCTGGCGAGCGCTAGCGAGCTGCAATGCCCCACGCAACCATTCAGCTAACGCCGGGAGGCGTCACAATGGTAAATAGTGAAATACCATAATGCTTGCAACAGCTGTTATTACAGTATATATTTGATAAGTTAATCCTTACCATTATTCCTTCATGGTGCAAAGAAAGCATACAAATTATAAAGGATTATACATTTTCCATCATATAATTCCCTCCTTTCACTACCTCTCGTTCATAATATGTATTTACAAGGCGAGTAACATGTACGGTCGCGCTAAAATGTCATGTCTCAGCACCAAGTACATTTCTATCAATAATTGGTATCCACAATATTTAAGCTTCATTTCTTCATATCGAGTGAAATATACAAACATGTTCCACCCTATTCAACTTCTGACAGACATTACTACATCACACAGCAAGCCAAACGTAATGACAGCTGGGACATGACTTATTAGCGGAACCGTACATATACAATTTATATATAAGTAGAAAGAGTAGAACTAGTTAACACAAAAAATAGAGCAATACATAAACATCTATATACTGTACTACTACTACTACTACTACTTGCAAAAGGATCTGGACGACCACCAGCATCGGAAGAGACGGTCGAGTGGGTTCGCGAAAAACTCTTGGGAAGCCCCAAAAAGTCCATAAGAGCAAGTCTGGAAACCCAGATTCCTCCAACAACAGTTTGGCGTGTCCTGAGGAAACGCTTGCTAATGACGTGTGCTGTCTTGCAAGCGGCTCGCATATTGAACATCTGTGGAATCGTTCATGGAATCCACATACCTATGAATTTCTCATTCAAATTTGGAGGAATAAATCTTATGTTGCTCAACATTAAGCATGTTCAGTTTTATTTGCCTAGACTATGTAGTTTCTGTGATATTTACATCTCAAATTATATAAATTTTTCAACTCTCCGTGAGGCCCCCCCCCCCCCCCCCCCCCCCCCGGTGGATACCACCGGAAAAAACAAAAACAAATCTTTCGTCATCGTCGTTGTCGTCAGTCTGTCCCAAAACTCCTCCTAGACCGTTTGACGGATTTTCACCAAATTCCACACGAACATTTGTTGGGTGAATGTGACGGTCAGTCAAAAAAGATGTTTTGAATTTGTGCAATAGTTATGATTTTAGATCCAAAATATGGTTGTGATGATGGTGATAATAGTAGTGATGATGATGACAGTAGTGATGATGACGACAGTAGTGATGATGGTGACAAGTAATGACGATAGTTGTATTGATAATGATGACAGTAGTGACGATGGTGACAGTATTAGTAATGATGATCATAGTAATGGTGATAATGACAGTAGTAGTGATGATGGTGCAGTTGTAGTGATACTGACAGTAGCAGTGATGATGAGAGAAGTAGTGATAATGGTGAGAGCAGTAGTGATTATTATAATAGTAGTGCTAATTAATGGTGATAGTGTTATTGATGATGGTATTACTAGTGATGATGGTAACACATGATGGTAGTGACAATGGTGACAGTAGTAGTGATGATGGTGACAGTAATAATGATGCTGGTGAGAGTAGTAGTGATGATTGTAATAGTAGTAGTGATGATGATCATAGGAATGGTGATAATGACAGTAGTAGTGATGATGGTGCAGTTGTAGTGAGGATGGCAGTAGTAGTGATGATGGTGATAGTATGATTCATTCAGAGTTGGGTATGCCGTTTTGATTTTGGGCAAAGCGGCACGTCTACTTTATATTTATTTATTTATTACCTTGTCTCACTCTCCTTCATATGGCCTAATCTCCATTACCTATATAGGTTCATCCTTGTCATTAATTAGGCCCCAACTGCTCTACTGTACTGTGTATAAATTGTCTCAATTACTCTTCTTGTTAGGTTTCAGGTCTCCATTATGTTACGAAGTTCTTTAATTGTCACTCTAACCTTATTACCTTACAATCCAGTTAATGGGTCAAGACTAGTTACCCTACACTACATTTGTCTCTCACCAATTGAATCTGTATTAACTTAAGCCATTCAGCACCGGTGACGTAATTTTCATTATATTCTGGCAACTATTAGACAATTTTCTTCTGCTTAGGAAGGATTTCTACCCAATAAAAGAATACAGACTATATAAATTAATCATTTTAGCTACCATAATTATATCCTTCCTCAGCTTCATAAAATCATAGAAATGTAGCTGAAATTAAATAAGAAAGCCATCACCAGTACATAAATGATTAAGTCAGTGCTACTTAAAACAAGACATATACATTTCATAATGACAGGATCGTTAATGTTAAGGAGATCCCTGTAGGCCTACATCTTCAGAAATTTAATAAATTGAATGTTTAGTGTCCATTCCCAAATAAACAAAGATATTATCTGATGGTTACTCATACATTTACTGTTTTATACCTTTATTTCAACATACTAACCTAAAAATACTATACTGTACAACAAGTGTGTGATCATCTATCTTTCTATCTATTGCCAGAAAACATGATCCCCCGAAGGGTTGGCAACGAACTTCTGTCCCCAGTCAGTCGACGCCCCTCTGTGATCAATGTTCCCTAATGTCCATGGTGTCTTACTATTAACTTATGGGTCTGATATGATTGTAGACTTTGTTTGTAAATAAATATCCAAATTTTTCACACAAAGTTCTATTCTATAATCATTGTCATCCAGTAGCCAGTTTTCTAATTTATCAGTGTGGAATTCGTCCTCTTCTATTGTGTCCCTTTTTATATTTACCCGTACACTCTTCATAATTATTGAGATGATGGGCCCTAAACCAACGATACACCGAGCGGCCTGCATAACCACTCAGGCAACCTCAAAACCCCAGGGCAGACAACAAAGACATCTACCAGAGTCCCCCCTCCGAGTCCACAAGAATCTACCTGAGTTGACCATGCCCAGCCGTCCATATCCCAGTTCTCTTTCACACCCACAGCCATCTAAGAAAACGGAACACTCGCTCAGCCAGTCACAAGCCGTATTCTGCAGCCAACCACAACCGCCCTGGGACAGCCAATTAGAACCCTCCTTTTACATAGCCTCCACCAACAGTGACGCTCCCTGTATTGTTCCGCCAGATCTAGAATATGACGAACACTCCCTTATGCAATCTACTCACCAGCGCCCCGAATATTTCAGGAACCAATGGACCTGATAATGCCTGACCACTCCAAGCCCCCGGGGATACAACTACAATCCTCTATGTGTATGTCTTAGGGTAACTAGAAGACCTACAAGACAGTTGCTCCATTTTAAGCTCTAAGTATTTTCTATTTTTCATAGCAGCCCTGGACCTTCCAGCTGCCCCCTTAAGTATTGTAATATTGCTTTGGAACCAGGCCCACATGATAATACCTGAGTTCCCAGGCTAGAATGTATATGTACCTAACAACAAGCATTTTTCCTCTTTCCTCAACACCCCTTTTCCCCCCGAGTTCATTGACACCTGAAGCAAGAAAATATTTGCATAGGACCTCAGAAAAACCTGAGGAAAGTAAGCACCACCTCACCTACTGACTAAGCTTGACCACCAGGAACGGCCTAGTTGGGACAGTGTTGCTACGGTGCACCCCCCCCCCCCCTCCTCCCCCCTTGCCCTCGAGAGTGCCCCCCGGACGACACCTCCCCCTCTTTCAGGATTACTGGAGGACCACCTGTCTGTTGCCTGGCGCCCTGAACCGAGGACCCCTGCTCGAGCTACGGATGTAGGCCTGGACCTAGGATCCCTGCTCCATTACGTAAACAGGCCTGGACCTAGGACCCCTGTTCTAATTACGTAATCAGGTCTAAACCAAGAACCCCTGCTCGAGGAGGTAACCAGATGTGCAAGAATTGGCTACTATCCTATACGCTGGCCAGACCAGCACTCTGCCCCCCCCCCCCCCCCCCTGCCCTTCTAAATACCTAAGTGTTTCTGTGTCTTTCTCTGTTGATTATTGTTGTGAGGTATTGTTTAGGTAAATATGTGAACCGTGTGTGTCCTAAATTAATTGTGATCTGTGCCTAAGATCATGTACTTGCGTAATAAGTGTCATCCCTCTGAATCTGTGGTATTCTGTTTTAAACTTGCCTTAATTCCTTGACCCTTGTTCAAGACTTTATTTAATTCATAACTTACCCATACGTTACATAACCGTGTATTAATATATATATTCAGGCCCCCACGCTCGCAGATTTACTGACTACGTGTATGTTGATTATTCTTTGTGAGTTGAAGTCATAGTATATTCGGTGATCACTCCATTTATATAATCACTCTTTACCTAGAACCTACGCCCAATTTTCCAACGAGTGCATAGTGTAATTCCTTAATTCTTTTGCTAATAAATCGCATATGAAATATATCTTATAGACGTGCTTTTATGTTCTTGTAAATCTTGATGTGATATTTCGAATACCGTGTTTAGGAATTCTTTCCTCCGTGTTTTGTCTCACTTTCGTCCACCATACACTAATTGTATCTGTGTATTTCATTTACCTTGCAGCTGTTCACCCGTTCAGAACCGAGTCTGGTACTATTCATTTTGAGTATCAATGAGTAGGACTTCGTCGCCTACGTCCATGTACTAATTGTGCCTGTACATTTAATTTTACTCGCCCTGTTAACTCGTTCAGAAGCGAATTTGGTATTGCGTTAAATGTCAATGAGCTAAACTTCGTCATTAGCGCCAATTTAATTATTAAGTCCGATCTACCGATCGATATTTATTAATCAGTCAGTTTCCACTTTTTGAGATTAAAACTTCAGTGTTCCTTTCAATCTGAGTCTATTGGAACTCAGCTAGTTATTTTGTTTATCTTCGTGTGTTGTCTTTATCACAAATATTAAAGATTATATCTTGACCTAATTAATACCCTCCAGTAAAACTATTTTAAAACCATTTCCTTTGCGTATCCAATTCACATTATTACTTTGCTTCGCCTGGAAAATATTAGAAACACAAATTCCTAAGTTCGGTTCGTTATCGTGGCATATGTTCAAGTAATATAATCCTGTGATACGATATACCTTCAGTTAGGGCGATTTTTATACTTCTCAGTGATTATAAATAATAATCTCAGCCCTGTCCTGTAAAGTAAATTAACATTGCTGTTCAGCTAAGTTCATAGTTGCATTAACTAAGAAAAGTATTTATTACTACCTCAGTTCACCTGAGGGCAAGTTCATGCGGTCAGTTTTAAGGGTCAGCTGAGCCCTACGCGTGACTCATCTAGCCTCCTGTGCCAATATCTTTATAACCTCAACTCTCCACATTGTGACTCTAGGATCATTACCTAGAGTATTGAAGTCTCTGGTGAATACGGAAGATATTTTGACTCTCATTTACTATTGCATTGAAGGTTAAAATTTATTCTTGTACATAATGCCTCTATGTATGTTTTCTACATGATCTGATTTAATGCTAGACTCTCACTATTGAGTTATTCTGGTATCAGTAACATTGTCCTGAAGTAAGGATAATATACTGTAGGGGAGGTGTGGTGGAGTGGTCATGCCACTGGATTGGTAATCCAATGGACCCGGGTTCGAATCCCGATATGTCAATGGGAAGATATTATTGGGATTGAATTTGTGCTGTACCTAGTATCAGCGCATTACCACAAAGCCCACCGAAATGCCAAAAAAATACCCTCATTGTTCCCTGATTAAATAACACTGTATGAATATTCCCATATTCAAAATATGTTACAGGGGGATAATGCCTAGTGAGTTCACTGCTCAATAGGTGGCGTTCTGAGAGTGAGGGTCTGAGTCTGGAGGGTGAGACGGTGAAGCACTTGAGCGAAGCAACCAGCCGCTTCAGTGATGGAGCTGCTTCGAGCCATGATGGATGCTTCACATGTCTCACTCCCCAGACTGGAACAAGACCTCACGGGCTTCACCGTGTTGAGTGGTGGAATGTACAGGCTCTCAGCCTATGCCCGAGAGGGAGTAGTTGGAATATAGAAGAAAAAAAAAATATATATATACGTTTGTTAATATTGTTGGGTCTTCCCTCATGATCCTTATTATTCACCTACTCTCATGCTTAGTAAATAAAGCCTTTATATGTGTTCTTCCTTTGGTTGTTATTGAGTACTATATTAAACCTTTGAATACAATTTTTACTCTATATAGAACCTACTCGGTACGTTCCTGTCAAGTATATTTAATCCATCAAACCAGAACTGGATTGTTTTACGGACTGTATCAAGGGAACTAACTTATCAGAACCCGGCACAACACTGGTAGCCAGCGGTGTCTTGATACGGCGTACCAGTACGGATATTCTAGCAATTTCTATTTTTTTTTTTTCGGTATTCAATTGACAATATTTTACTCTCATCATGGAAACACCACTTATATCTCTCCCGATCTTTAGAGTTGAGGAGTATGACATATGCACATACCTGGATATGTTCAAATCAATCCTGGACGTTACGACCAAGTACAAGGATGCTCTCAAGATCCACATTACTGTACTTCATCTTGGACAGTATCAACCCGTGATATGGGAATACGTGCGTAACCTTATGCCTGAGTTAACCTGGGCACAGTTCCAGAGATTTGTCAAGTCAGCTCTCAGTCACGAAGGAGGACAAACTTGCCCTTGCGAGTTCTCATACGTGATAGAGGAAGAAGATATGAAGATGGACGAAGGAGACCCAGAAGAAGAACTTACCCCTGATCAGCCTGAAGTAGTCCTGCCGGAACCACAGGATTTTTGCGAAGCCCCCCCCAAGCCAGTAGATATGCCCATGGAGGGGGCTCATGACGATGCATCGGATGACCAATTCCCGGTGTATAGTACACTCATGCTAATGGGGTAAAAGTTAAGTTCCTCATTGTTTCGGGAACTTCCCGTTCGTGTCTTTTCCTTCCTTTTCTCCGGAAGCATGACAAAGTTTTCGGAGACAAGCTACAGTATTCTGTTAACAGGATAGCCTTTGGAGATGACTAGGTTATTCCCGACCTGGAACAAACACTCCCAGTATATGTTCAAAACCCCCACCCTAATCACGGAGTTCAGCATTCTTTCGTGATACAAAATCCTGGTCCATCCAACTGTGATGGATACCTGGGGTTAGATTTATTAACCTCTCTCCGTGCCAATGTTGATTGTAACAACAGGACGTTGTCTTATGACACCCCGTCCAAAACCAACCAAACACAAAAAACCCTACCCAAACCTGAAAATCCTTCCTGTCCTACCCATGTCAATCCTTCTGCCATAATCCACAAATCCATTCCCCTTCCCACTAACCATGAAAAAGGGATTCACCTTGCTCCAACATTGCAAGGAAATCTCCTTGTGACCAGCCTTCCCTAATGTAACGCACCTGAAACCTGTTCCCCCATCCTTAAATCCTCAGAGTGATGACCAAACCTCACAAACTGAACCTCTCCAACCTCTCTATCCCCATGATGTCACTGTCTCTGCAAGCATAACTAATTCCACAGAAATGATCCCTCCTCCTGCATCCTTCCAGTCATCAGAACAAATTCCCCTACCTAGAATTTGCCCAAATGACCTTTCCCAACAAACACCCAATCCTGAACCTCATTCCTATCCTACCCATATCCTTTCTCCTGCCATAATCTCTAACTCAGTAACCACTCCTTCTCATCATGAAAAATGGATTCCTTTGGTCTCCAGATTCCAGGGCCCTGCCCTTATGACCCCTCACCTCCGAAGCCCTTTCAATGGGGCCTGCCTAACCGTTCATAACTTGCTACCTCATCTCCTTCACCCTCATCTTCCCTTACCATTCCCCCAATCTATCCCCAAGACGATTCCCCCCATCTTCTTTTTCAAGTCCACCATCACGACTCATGGAAACACAGCCTGCCAGAATTGAGACGAAAATCTCAATTCCAATGACATCCCGATTGGATGATCATTGATCATTTTGGTAAGTCATGTATGTATCGCAACAAAAATGTACTTAAATATGAACCTATCAATGACAATGATGTGATGCTCACTAATACCCATCAACATGACATGTTGCCTGACAGCCATAATTCCAACTTGATATCCACAGAGTCCACCCTTCCTGAGCTACTTTTACCTGCCTCTCTTTCATGCCAACCAAAACCTCCTGTTGACCTAAACCACCTGTGTCAACCTCACTCACCTGATCAACCATCTCCCTCTGTGACCATACCCTCATATTCTCAATCTTCAGGTACTCAACCTACAACTCCTGCAACATCTTTGCATTCCACTTCTCAGTCTCATGCTAGTCCTTCCTCTCCTCTCCCAGCACCTCCTCAAATTATTCTACAATTAAAATCTCCTGCACCTCCAGTTACACCTCCTGCACCCTCTGCAACTTTCAGATCTATGCCAACCTTGCACACTCTTCTCCTCAGCTTACCACTCCAGCTAGACCTTCTGCAACTTCTACAACTTCCGGATCTATGCCTATCTTGCAAACATCTCCTCCTCAGCCTATCACTAGTACTCAATCTTCTCCTTTCATCAGACCGACTCCACATAAATTAAATCGGCCTCCTCCTTCTCACAGCTCAGCTTCCTCCCCCTCCCCTCAGTCTCCTGTCAATAAACCTATTCTAATATCAGCTAAATCCTCAGTATGTACAAGATCTGGCCGACGTGTGACACCACCTCAACGATGGGCTCCAACCTTCCAGGCCCCTACCCCCAGGCCTGCCAAACACGCTCCTCCTGTCCCTCCAGCCACTCCTGGTTCTCCTGCACCTTCACCACCACGACATGTAAATCCACCACAGCAATGGATGCCCCAGTCACAACCACCAGGGGCCCCAGCCACACGAGAGCAGCCGTTCACCATCACCACCACAAATACCCTGCTACAGCTCGCCAAGGAATCCACCGAAGACTGGCAAATCAGAGTTACACTGGACCCCACCCAACCTACAGATGTCCCCTCGGCGGCTTGGTTCCTCATCCTAGGTTATGCCCCAATCCTCACCACATCACAGACATCCAAGACCTACCTAAATAAATCGCGAGGTCGAGACTTTTTCCATAACGAAGGTGGTGAGATGACAGGCCCTAAACCAACAATACACCGAGTGGCCTGCATAACCACTCAGGCAACCTCAAAACCCCAGGGCAGACGAAGACATCTACCAGAGTCCCCCCTCCGAGTCCACAAGAATCTACCTGAGTTGACCATGGCCAGCCGTCCATTTCCCAGTTCTCTTTCACGCCCACAGCCATCTAAGAAAACGGAACACTCTCTCAGCTAGTCACAAGCCGTATTCTGCAGCCAACCACAACCGCTCTGGGACAGCCAATTAGAACCCTCCTTTTACATAGCCTCCGGTCAATATACAGGAGGCGCTACAATATTGGTAAAAAATTAAGCTCAATAGCATGTGATTAAGCGATTTTTCTCCAAATTGTTGATGTAGGTGTCATTCCCGGGAAACTAACATAATACATATTATATGGATATTTACTTTTTAAGGGTTTGTTTACACTTCTTCTTTTTTGTCTTCATCTGGGAGACTTCTTTTGCATGACTGTCAGTCAACAACTGAGACATCTGGTGGCGAATGCAATGAACTATACTGGTGGCATCGTGGCCAAAGTAATCACCCTACCTAATTCATGCCAAGAGTACTCGAGTTCACTGACACGTGATGTCTATCGACCAATCAGGTGATGCCATGATTTGGAAAACAGATGGCCCAGGATATAAGCTGTCAGTTTGACTCAGGCCAGCTTGTGTAGAGGGTGTGAGCCAATCAAAGCTTTTTCCACCGTCTTTAAAAACACTGAGGCTGCTTAAGACCTTTTCGCCTTCCAATAAGTGTAAACTGTCCAAAGTGCAATAACCAGTGTTCCAAATACAGCTGACGAGGACAGCTGGTTTTGAAATGCACATACACTTGTTTTACATGGAAAAATTCGAAACAAAAATCCACCAGCTGTTGACCAAGATGAGTGGTGATCGAGCCTCCAGCGGCCAGCCAGGCAGCCCAGTACCTCCTCTGTTCATTAAGGTTAGTTGGTTGGTTGGGACAACATAAAGGAGCCGGACCACAGCTAGCTCGGGAATCTTAATGGGTCATCGCAAAGTTACATAGGCCTAAAGTAAAAGATTTTTTCGCATAGGATTAGACTGGCATGCAAGGGCTAGTTGGTTATACTGATGTTTTGGACCGACAGTTAGCCCATCGATATTTTTAGGCCTAATAGGTCCGGTAGAGCATAGGCTATACATCATTGCTATATATGTCATTAAGAGCTGAAATGTATTATAAGGGAGAACAAAAATAAAATAAAATACATAGGCCTACTGTAAAACAATAAGTTTTTCAGCCAGTACCCAACCAGCGGGGGTGTGGGGGCGGCAGCCCCCACCAATAATACTAGGTTAGGTTAGGTAAGGTTGTTAGGTTAGGCTAATGTTAACCCCATTCTTACTAGGTTAGGTTAGGTAAGGTTGTTAGGTTAGGCTAATGTTAACCCCATTCTTACTAGGTTAGGTTAGGTAAGGTTGTTAGGTTAGGCTAATGTTAACCCCATTCTTACTAGGTTAGGTTAGGTAAGGTTGTTAGGTTAGGCTAATGTTAACCCCATTCTTACTAGGTTAGGTTAGGTAAGGTTGTTAGGTTAGGCTAATGTTAACCCCATTCTTACTAGGTTAGGTTAGGTAAGGTTGTTAGGTTAGGCTAATGTTAACCCCATTCTTACTAGGTTAGGTTAGGTTAGGCTAATGTTAACCTTATGAAAACCCAAACAAAGATTTTATTAGGGTTACTGTGTAATTTTAACATGAACATTAGTAAAATCCGAGCCATGTTTCGTCAAAACTTGGCTCGTGTTTTCTAAATGTCGGGTTATATGGGTATGGAAATTTACAAAACCCGAGCCAACTTGTTAATAAGGTTACTGTGTTATTTTCATTTTTAAATTAGTTAATCCGAGCCAAGTTTCGTCAAAACTTGGCTCGGGTTTTCAAAAAGTCGGGTTTTATGGGTCTGGAAATTGACAAAACCCGAGCCAATATTTTACCAAGGTTGCTGTGTTTTTTCATTTTTACATTTGTTAAATCCGAGCCAAGTTTCTTCAAAACTTGGCTCGGGTTTTCAAAAAATCGGGTTTTATGGGTCTGGAAATTGAACAAACCCGAGCCAAATTTGGGTTACAAATGTGTATTATAGTGTTCTATACGCTTTTTACCCCTCAATTTCCCTGATCTTCATAGCCCTTCCCACTATCGAGGGGCATGTCTTTAGATTGATGGATAATGGCTAAATGCTTAATTCCCATTCAATTTCATCACTAGATTAGACTAAAACACCAAAAACAAAATCAAAATCCCACAAAAAAATACCTGACAAACACGTTGTTGCGTCTCCTGTATATTAACCTAGCCTCCACCAACAGTGACGCTCCCTGTATTGTTCCGCCAGATCTAGAATATGACGAACACTCCCTTATGCAATCTACTCACCAGCGCCCCGAATATTTCATGAACCAATGGACCTGATAACGCCTGACCACTCCAAGCTCCCGAGGATACAACTACAATCCTCTATGTGTATGTCTTAGGGTAACTAGAAGACCTACAAGACAGTTGCTCCATATTAAGCTCTAAGTGTTTTCTATTTTTCATAGCAGCCCTGGACCTTCCAGCTGCCCCCTTAAGTATTGTAATATTGCTTTGGAACCAGGCCCACATGATAATACCTGAGTTCCCAGGCTAGAATGTATATGTACCTCACAACAACCATTTTTCCTCTTTCCTCAACACCCCTTTTCCCCCCGAGTTCATGGACACCTGAAGCAAGAAAATATTTGCATAGGACCTCAGAAAAACCTGAGGAAAGTAAGCACCACCTCACCTACTGACTAAGCTTGACCACCAGGAACGGCCTAGTTGGGACAGTGTTACTACGGTTCGCCCCCCCCCCCCCCCCCCCACCCTTCCCCCTTGCCCTCGAGAGTGCCCCCCAGACGACACCTCCCCCTCCTTCATGATTACTGGAGGACCACCTGTCTGTTGCCTGGCACCCTGAACCGAGGACCCCTGCTCGAGCTACGGACGTAGGCCTGGACCTAGGACCCCTGCTCCATTACGTAAACAGGCCTGGACCTAGGACCCCTGTTCTAATTACGTAATCAGGTCTAAACCAAGAACCCCTGCTCGAGGAGGTAACCAGCTGTGTAAGAATTGGCTACTATCCTCTATGCTGGCCAGACCAGCACTCTCGTCCCCCCCCCCCCCCCCCTGCCTTTCCAAATACCTAAGTGTTTCTGTGTCTTTCTCTGTTGATTATTGTTGTGAGGTATTGTTTAGGTAAATATGTGAACCGTGTGTGTCCTAAATTAATTGTGATCTGTGCCTAAGATCACGTACTTGCGTAATAAGTGTCATCCCTCTGAATCTGTGTTATTCTGTGTTAAACTTGCCTTAATTCCTTGACCCTTGTTCAAGACTTTATTTAATTCATAACTTACGCATATGTTACATATCTGTGTATTAATTTATATATTCAGGCCCCCACGCTCGCAGATTTACTGACTACGTGTATGTTGATTTATTCTTTGTGAGTTGAAGTCTTAGTATATTCCGTGATCACTCCATTTATATAATCACTTTTTACCTAGAACCTACGCCCAATTTTACAACGAGTGCATAGTGTAATTCCTTAATTCTTTTGCTAATAAATCACATATGAAATATATCTTATAGACGCGCTTTTATGTTCTTGTAAATCTTGATGTTGTGATATTTCGAATACCGTGTTTAGGAATTCTTTCCTCCGTGTTTCGTCTCACTTTCGTCCACCATACACTAATTGTATCTGTGTATTTCATTCACCTCGCAGCTGTTAACCCGTTCAGAACCGAGTCTGGTACTATTCATTTTGAGTATCAATGAGTAGGACTTCGTCGCCTACGTCCATGTACTAATTGTGCCTGTACATTTTATTTTACTCGCCCTGTTAACTCGTTCAGAAGCGAATCTGATATTGCGTTAAATGTCAATGAGCTAAACTTCGTCATTAGCGCCAATTTAATTATTAAGTCCGATCTACCGATCGATATTTGTTAATCAGTCAGTTTCCACTTTTTGAGATTAAAACTTCAGTGTTCCTTTCAATCTGAGTCTATTGGAACTCAGCTAGTTATTTTGTTTATCTTTGTGTGTCTTAATCACGAATATTAAAGATTATATCTTGACCTAATTAATACACTCCAGTAAAACTATTTTAACCCTTAAAGATCGGGGTCGGACTTAAGTCCGGTTCCAATTTGCAGCAAGTTAGGAGCATTATTAAGGCTTTTAAAGGGTTAAAATCGAGTGCAAATGGCCGGGAGCGCAGCGGGCCAGACAGCCGACTCCCAGGGCTTACCGCCGCCCATTAACTCATGTTCCCTGTGTTCTCGATAGGCCGGCAGTGTAGCCAGTAGTGAGCATAGCTGGGAAAAATATGCCGCTATACGCTAAACTCCCATGTTACTGGTATTACTGTATGAGAACCACGAGTACTACGTAGCTCGTTCTGGTCTCATTTTGAAGCTTTTAGCGCCTAGTTTTTTGCTAAATATTTTGTTTTTCATGCAGATACTTGATTTAGCATGCACGAGGGCCTGAATATGCCCAAATAAGCCCAAAATCCCCCGCTAGACAAGAGTTAAAACCATTTCCTTTGCGTATCCAATTCACATTATTACTTTGCTTCGCCTAGAAAATATTAGAAACACGAATTCCTAAGTTCGGTTCGTTATCGTAGCATATATTCAAGTAATATAATCCTGTGATACGATATACCTTCAGTTAGGGCGATTTTGATACTTCTCAGTGATTATAAATAATAATCTCAGCCCTGTCCTGTAAAGTAAATTAACATCGCTGTTCAGCTAAGTTCATAGTTGCATTAACTAAGAAAAGTATTTATTACTACCTCAGTTCACCTGAGGGCAAGTTCACGCGGTCAGTTTTAAGGATCAGCTGAGCCCTACGCGTGACTCATCTAGCCTCCTGTGCCAATATCTTTATAACCTCAACTCTCCACATTGTGACTCTAGGATCATTACCTAGAGTATTGAAGTCTCTGGTGAATAGGGAAGATATTTTGACACTCATTTACTATTGCATTGAAGGTTAAAATGTATTCTTGTACATTATGCCTCTATGTATGCTTTCTACATGATCTGATTTAATGCTAGACTCTCCCTATTGAGTTATTCTGGTATCAGTAACAGTGTCCTGAAGTAAGGATAATATATATATATATGTTTGTTAATATTGTTGGGTCTTCCCTCATGATCCTTATTATTCACTTACTCTCATGCTTAATAAATAAAGCCTTTATATGTGTTCTTCCTTGTGTTGTTATTGAGTACTATATTGAACCTTTGAATACCATTTTTACTGTATATAGAACCTACTAGGTACGTTCCTGTCAAGTATATTTAAGTCCATCAAACCAGAACTTGATTGTTTTACGGACTGTATCAAGGGAACTAACTTATCAGAACCCGGCACAACAATTATATTGTTTACTATTATATTCCATTGTAGTGTTCAGCTTAGTGGTCGTAGTAACTTACTGAGTGGCCGTACTTTGTTACCAAATATTCTGTGACAAATATTGTCATACATTAACTCTTAAGGGGGAGTTAGTTGCTTTTTCAGGACCCCCTTTCCGTCTTGTTTAGCCCCATTAGTTTGTCGATCGTAAGACCTTTCACCCCATTTCTTTGTCAATATTATCAACTACGTGTCATTTAGGTGTCAATTTTTTCCCTGGCGAGCGATAGGGAGCCTGTATTGTGGGAGCAATCGGCCTTCGGCTGGAACATTATTCTAATAATAATAATAATAATCTTCTGGTTACTTATATAGCGCCCGTATCTCCTCCTTCGAGGATTCACAAGCGCTTGGCTTTCTTTAGTCTACCAGAGACCATTACCCATCCCCCTTGCTCATGGGGAGATGGTAACCGCCGGCTATATCCCAGAAAAACTTTTCAATCTGAGCGAGGATTGAACGCGAGACCTCGAGATGGGAATCAGGCACGCTGTCAACTGAGCCAGCCGGACGGCTGGCTCATTTTTCTACCGAAAAATATACAGTTATCTCGAAAGGGGATCTTGAGAATGTATTTTTTAAAGCTTGGTGGAGGCTTCGGGGGGAAACTAAAACAATGATAAATAAATATATACAATAACAAATAAATAACACCTACCACAATAATGTTGCCAACAGACTGTAATGAACGAGTATCCCCATCCTTCAGTCAGCATCAGTCCCAGTCTTGGTTGGTGGTGTGAAGTATGAATATATCTGTCTGCAGCCGAATATGGCATTACTTGCCATCTATACGAAGCTATGGTGATAACGGTAAGCTTTCCAGCGCCACCTGATGGTGGTCCTTCTAACTTCAGTTTGCATTCAGAGGCAGTGACGCCGGCTATACACTTTGTCTGAGAGATTGGATGAATAATGGTTCACTCACTACCTGTATTTCATCTTTAGTTCAAGTCATTGTTGTTTCTTACTTCATCAATACGTTATCATAATTATATCCTTGCACAAGCAACATACACAAAACAACCTATTATATAACCAACAAAACCTCCCAAAATGCCCTACAATGTCGTCTTCATTATGTGCTGGTAGACCACCAGCACCCCCTAGACATAACATGAGTCACTCTTACAGCATAATTGCTTTATAAAGACATTGCTCATTCTCTGATTCGATACAAATATACAATTAATCATAAATCACAATGTGCAAGATGCCCATCATCCTAAACTGGGCGTGTTGAAGGACTTGCTTCGTTAATGTGAAGTTAGCTCGAGATTTACCTTCGCAGTCATAAACTTAAGCCCTTCCAACATGTAACCATTTACCCTGATTAACAAATTTGGTAGAAATATATTGTTATATTTAAAGACATGAGGAACGTGTTTTTCATAAATGATCACGCAATTCCTTAATCTTGATTCGATGGAGAGTACTGTACATGGAGCCTATCCATGTGGTTAGTTATATATGACTATCATTTAGATATATAATGTTATATTTTCAGTAAACAACAAATAATTACTAATTCTGTATTTGCCTAATTGTAAACTTGTCATCAGATCCATATCAAACGAATATCGTTGTTGTTGTTGTTCCCTAAGCTGCCTGGCCGAACAGCCCCGATCCCCTTAGGAAGGCCATGGCCACGGTCGGGCTTTCCCACAGAGCTCTCAAGGAGTGTAGATTGTGTTGTTGGCGTAAATGGTTGTGTGAAATGCAGTCTTCTATGATGTGTTTAATAGTATGGGGTGCTGTGTCGACGACGGAGTCATCCAGTCTCTTCTGATAGCTCAGAAGGGCTGTATGGTGTCCGCATCTCAGCTTGGCCAGGTGGACTCTGTCCTCGCGAGGAAGGGAGGATTCAGAAGGATGGATTTCGGGAGGTCGTGCCTGCAGCTGCGTGTTGTTTATGAGTGAGTGGATGGAACGGCGAGAGATACGAGTATGGATGTGCTTCTGGAAGCTGGTTTGGGGTGGGCAGGGAGGGAGAGAAGATAGTATTTGTGTGTAATAGCGTGTGCTGGGTGTTGTTTTAACATTTCTTGGTGTCTGTGGATGTGTTGCCATGTAGTGTAGAGGGTGATGTTTGTTCATGGAGGCTGCTGCAGGAATTGAGTGCCTCTCATGTCAAGATTGTCTTTGACTCTGCGGACTTTGGTTTCTTGATGTAGGTGATCAGTAAGGTGAAGTAGCTGTGCAGCCTGTGATGATTTTTAGGGCTTTATTTTGAATAGTCTGTAAGGTCTTATGATGTGATTCAGCTAGGTTAGAAGCCCAGGCCGGGCTTGCGTATTCCAACACTGATCTTATGTATTGTTTGTAAATTGTGGTGGTGGTCTCTTTGTTGTGTCCAAATTTTGTGTGGGCAAGTGACCTGAGGGCGTTAAGTCTGGGTGTCAGTTTCTTTTTTAATGTTTGTGGTGTGCTATTTGAATGTTATTTGAGTACCATATGTTATCGTAATGCTGGACGCTCGTCGAATATCAAATAAATGTATCAATCAGAATGTGTAGCCAACTTCCAGCGGGTTAGTTCAATCTGGGATTGCTGGTCCCCCAACGTTGCAACGATTACATTTGTTTTCTTTCAAGTGACGTTATAGTTTGATTACTTAAACTACTTCATCCAATAAGCCATAATCGTTTTATGTATAGGATATGAGTTATACTTTCTTAAACTAATTGGTTTTAATATAATTTTAAGCGTCATATATTTGTCATTCTCTTTTCACATTTTTTTTGTTTTTAATTCCAATCACATCTTTCTTCATTATGCCTTATAATATCAAACTAGTCTAGCTTTGCATTTGAAACAGCAGTTATTGTATGCATTGTATCCTCACGTTAACTTCATGATAACCCTAAATATTATGTAAACAAACAAGGTCCTGTCCAATTTACATTCGTACTCCCTCGTTTGCCTGTGATATGTGTGTTTGTGTGTGTTATAATATATATTTATATATAAGCACAACATTATGTAAGGTCCTTTACTCCCCCCAATAAATATATATATATATATATATATATATATATATATATATATATATATATATATATACAGTATATATATAAATATATATATTCCTTAAAACTATTAATGAGAACAACCAATATTACAAGATGTTGGAAAATATTACAAGTCATGCACGTTCATCTTGCAAGTTGGCTCACAAGTTCACCCCTCTACCTACCATAACATGGATCTATCTATCATTCCCTCCATCCACCAACCTTATTTACTCTGGACTCTGGAACTTTAAAAGTAAGCGAATATATGACTGACTTCTGCTACATTATATTTCTCTCTCTCTCTCTCTCTCTCTCTCTCTCTCTCTCTCTCTCTCTCTTGAATTCATCAACCTCTGGGACAATTTTTATAACCAGCCTGCTCTGTTCCGCAAGGATGGTATTCATCTAAACCCTATGGGTTCAGCACGCATGGGTCGTCTCCTACATGAAGCAGTCCACAGCCATGGATCAAAAAACGCCATTCGTAAAGCAGAAGCAGCAGCGACATAAATAATCCAACGCCAAGCAAAAAACAGAGGCAACCGAGGACCACCAGCGATGAGGACCGAGGACAGCAAGGACTGAGGACAGCCATGAACATAAATGTAGATCCGACCAGAACCAAAATGTTTATTAAAGAACATTCCGTGAGTTCTAAAATCACAAATTTAAAGGTTCTCTATGCAAACGCTCGTAGCATACGCAATACATTTTCAGATTTAAAGGAACTAGTGCTTACAGAAAATTATGACGTGATTGGCATAACAGAATCTTGGCTCAATATAGAAGACAGAGACTATTTAGCAGAGTATTCACTTCCCGGTTATGTAATGTTTGAGAAAAGCCGAATAAATTAAAATGGAGGTGGCGTTTTACTTTTCTCAAAGAAAGTCTTAACCCGACCCTCTTGTCAAAACCTCAAATTGTGAACGTCGACACATCCTTTGTGCTAATAAAGAATAATAAAGGTACAAAAATAATCTATCTATCTATCTATTGCCCGACGCCGTGATCCCCGAAGGGGTGGCCACGAACGAACCGCCCCCATGCACCTCTGTCCCCAGTCAGTCGACGCCCCTCCTCCCAACCAGCACCGCCTTCGTTCATGTAGTTCCTCACTCCATCCTTCCACCTCATATTCGGTCTACCTCTCCCCCTCTGTCCCTCCACCTCGCTCTCGTACACCCTCTTAGTCATTCTCTCGCTTTCCATACGTTCCATATGGCCGAACCATCTCAAGTTGTTCCTTTTCACACTTTCCAGCACATCTACCTCCACACCACACCTCCTTCTTACTTCCTCATTAGTCTGTCTATCCCTCCATGTAACTCCGCACGCACTCCTTAAGTAATTCATTTCCACTGCTCTCACTCTTGGTCTGAGTCTCTCAACCAACGTCCATGCTTCGCTTCCGTAAGTCAGTGTCGGGATTACCACACTGTCATGCAAGGACTTCTTCACTTCCATACTGACCACCCTATTTCTTGTTACTGCTTTTAGCGTTCCTACAACCCTCTTCCCCTGTTGTACCCTCTCCCGCACCTCTTCATCTATAGTCCCATCTTTACTCAACACACTGCCCAGATACTTAAAAGAGTTGACGATCTCCATAGCCTGACCATTCAGCTTCACCTCACACTCTGTGACTTCACCCCTTTCGAAGACCATAACCTTGCTCTTCCCCGTATTTACCTTCAAATTCCGTTTTTCGCACACTGTTCCAAACTCATTTACCAGACCCTGGAACTCCCATTCATTATCACTCATCAGAACTGTATCATCCGCAAACAGCAGTATAGGTAGCTTCCACTCAATTCCCTCCCTTTTCAGCGATACACCAACATCCACTGCTCTTGATAGTATTTCTTTCATAACTCCATCCATATATACAGTAAACAACCACGGGGACATCACACACCCCTGTTTCAAACCAACATTCAGGTCAAAGAACTCGCTCTGCTCACTCTCCACACGTACTGCCGCCTTTGCACCCTCATACATGCTCTTCACTGCTTTCAGCAACTTGCCCTCTACTCCGTATATTCTAAGTACTTTCCACAAACCTTCTCTATCCACTCTGTCATAGGCCTTCTCCAAGTCCATAAAGGCAACATACACCTAATATAATACTTGCATTAATATACAGACCTCTAGCTCAATCAGTACAAACTGACCGAGAAAATTACGAACAAATTGCAGATGTAAGTAACTCACAAGATGCCGTAATTTTTAGCGACTTTAATTTACCTGTGACCAAGTGGGGCGATACTCTTACTTCACACACCGGACATGACTTGTATGCGAACTTGCAAGAGAGTTCGCTCTATCAATTTGTTCGATCACCGACCCATGGTAATAACATTCCTTACCTTTTACTTGCAACAAAAGAAGAATTAATAGAGAATTTGAATGTTAGTGATTAATTCAGTAACAGCGACCATCGTACGATAAATTTCAGTTTAAAGTTTACTAGTAACGAACCAAATAGCAGCATCGAGAAAGTCCCTAATTTCAAGAAAGCAAACTTCCGTAAACTTAGAGCTACGTTTAACGATACTGACTGGAGATTTCTAAATAACAATAATGACATAAATACATTCTGGGAATTATTTGCAACCACTTACCTAAAATCAGTGCAAGACTGCATACCATCGAAAATACGGCGTACAGGCCATAATGATAAGCCCAAATGGTGGAATAAAGAGATTTCAGACAGGTTGCTTGCTAAAAAGATTGCTAATGATAGATTAAAATCCTCACAAAATGACGAAGAACGGGTGAAATTTGTAGAACTATGACGCAAAGCCAAAAAGTTAATTAAGCAAAGTAAAAATACCCTGGAGTTACATGTTGTGAATCAAAATAAAACAAACCCGAAATAATTCTATAGTTATATCAGAAAGAAAAATGTAGTTACTTCAACTGTTGGACCGTTAGTCGATGAAAATGGAGAATACACCAAAGACGAAGTACAAATGAGTAATGCCCTCAATACCTTCTTTGCATCAGTTTCTACAACAGAAGACCTCAGTGATATCCCTACCGCATCGCCGACTCAAATTGATAATTCTGATGTTTTAAGCAATATCACCATTACAGAGAGAGAAGTATTGAATTGTTTAGATAAACTCAAGGTAAATAAAACTCCTGGGCCTGATACAATCTCACCTAGAGTTCTAAAGGAAGGTAAGGATGAGCTCTCCAAACCACTGACACTGCAATTCAATAAATCCTTGCAGTCTGGAACTATGCCTGATCAGTGGAAGATAGCCAACGTACCACCGATATTAAAAAAAGGCAGCAAATCCCTACCCCGTAGCTATCGTCCAATTAGCTTAACCTCAGTTGTATGTAAAATGCTAGAAACACTCATAAGAGACAGACACTGTATGAATATTCCCATATTCAAAATATGTTACAGGGCGACAATGCCTAGTGAGTTCACTGCTCAATAGGTGGCGTTCTGAGAGTGAGGGTCTGAGTCTGAAGGGTGAGACGGTGAAGCACTTGAACGAAGCAACCAGCCGCTTCAGAGATGGAGCTGCTTCGAGCCATGAATGGATGCTTCACATGTTTCACTCCCCAGACTGGAACAAGACCTCACAGGCTTCACCGTGTTGAGTGGTGGAATGTACAGGCTCTCAGCCTATGCCCGAGAGGGAGTAGTTGGAATATAGAAAAAAAAAAAAATTGTAAATCACTTAGTGGAAAATTACATACTTAAAGATACTCAACACAGCTTTCGTAACAAACGTTCCTGTTTAACAAACCGCTTAGACTTGTTGTTGTTGTTGTTGTTCCCCAGGCTGCCTGGCCGAACAGCCCCAAGGTCCCGAGCAAGGCCAAGGCCATAGAGCGCCCCCACAAAACCCTCCCTGCTTACCACTAACAAACCCCAGGTGACCGAAGCCACTCTAAAGGTAGGTTCACACATAGGCGAGTCGGAGCGCAACTCCAACGCGAGTGATGAAATTTTTGCACTCGCCAATGATTATCCCAAATTCGCCGACACTCGCCGACACTCGCACAGACTCGCGTGGACTCGCGGTGGACCGCGTAGACTCGCGAACGCGGCCAAAATTTGTGTACAGACACAAAAATTGGAGAGTCAAGTGGGAGTAGGACGCCAACTCGCATAGACTCGCGTAGACTCGCGTAGACTCGCGTAGACTCGCGTAAACTCGTGTAAACTCCTGTAGACTCGTGTGACACTCATGTAGACTCGCGTGACAGTCACGTTGTACTATTCAGAAATTTAATGATCGCGAGTCTACACGAGTCCACGCGAGTCTACGTGAGTCTACGCGAGTCTATGCGAGTTGGCGTCCTACTCCCACTTGGCAATATTTGCCAATATTGCCAAAGGCGAGTTTAACGGGAGTCAATCAGGAGTCAACACGACGCTAACGCGAGTTAACACGGGGTAACGCGAGTGTAACACGCGTAAACGAGAGTACCCACGTGGTGGTCTGGATTTCACAATATATGTCGCGAGTCTATGCGAAACCAACACGAATTTACGCGATATTAACGTGAGTCTGTGTGAGTCTATGCGAAACCAACGTGAGTCTACGCGAGTAACGGTGAAACTAACGTGAGTCGACGCGAGTGGTGTGCGACTGCTGGCAACACCGCGCGAGTAGGTGGCACCACCGCGTCAATACCCCCTATGAAAAGGGACCGCCCGCGGTGCTCGTCCACTCTCCACCGTGACCCCACCAAGGACCCATTGACCCGGCCCGCACAGCGACCCACGCTGCCTGCCCTACCACGCTGCCCTACCTGCCTGCCTGCCCTACCACACTGCCTGCCCTACCACGCTGCCCTACCTGCCTGCCCTGCACCATGCCTTTGCCCAAGGAGAAGGTGGCGGCCACCAAGTCTCGGAAGGGTGGTGATGGTGTTGTAAAGAAAGGCAAGGCTACAGCTTCCGAACAACCCCGCATCGCACCCCCTGCCAGGAGGCCTGTTGCGTCGCAAGACTTGGACGACTCGGATGACATTGTGCCGGACAGCCAGCCCAGTGGACATGAGGACATGGATGTGTTTGATGGAGATATCGATGCTGACGACAGCCAGGATACTCGGACCAGCCAGGATACTCGGACCAGCCAGGATACTCAGACCAGTCAGGATACTCATACCAGTCAGGACACCCAAGGTAGCCTCAGTGACAGTGATGATGATACCCCTGACCCCCCTCTCAGCACTGGCCCTGTGCGTTATGGCGCCATTAAGAAGAAGAAGTTGACAAGGGTGATCTTGAGCGACGAGACTGAGGACATGCTGGCCGAGTGGGTGAAGGACACCCCCATGTTATATATGAAGCGTAGCAAGGCCTACAAAGATACGCGCAGGAAACTCCGCGCCTACGACGAGAAGGCTGCTACCCTGGGTGTTAATGTCACAGGTAAGTACCCACAACAAAACATGCAGCATGCAATATTATTTGTAACAAGTGATTGAATACCTTGATGTTGTGTTCTTGGTTTGATTCCATGTGATTTATACGTGAAATACATAATTACTATTATGTAAAAGTTTGCTAAATTGGCATATATGTATGTGTGTTGCCAGTATCATATACATCTGTCTACGCTTGTATTTAACAGCATTAACTAATAATGTATTATCAAGCCATGTTTGGCCTGTGAAATTAAGGATATAAATCATATATATAAAGGGGCCTTGATTAATAAATATTACTCTTTACACAGGCGCTAATCTGGCACATTGGGTGCGCAACATGCGGTCAAGGTATTCAAAGCTGAGCGATATGAAGAGTGGAGCGGGAACACCTGGGACATTCGAGGGCAAGCCACTATCAGAGAGGGACACCTGGATCATGCAGAAGTTTGCCTTCCTCAAAGGGCACATCTCCCGCGTAAAGACCAAGGTCACAGCTAAGGTTAGAACTAATATAAACATACCTAATATGTGTGAAAACAATATATATTTAAATTACTGTTCGCTATCACATTTGGAAAATATTATTTAACCATGTATACCTAGGTTATTAATGTCTGTTAATAACGTGCTTATCTTGTGCATATGATTTTATACATATATTAATTCATGGCTGTTAATATCATGCTTATCTTGTGCATATATACTTGAATTCATACATTTATAATTGAAGGCTTCATGTAAACATAAAAAGTATTTTCTTATATTTATTTATATTGTCAAGGTACATATATTTAAGTATATTAAAATAGGTTAAAGGTCTTATTTATATAGGATATATTAATGTTTTTGTGTTTCAGTTTCCAAACCCGACCGATGACGTCTCGCCGGATGTGAATGTGGAGGTGATTGGCGAGGACGAGAGTGATGGAGAGGACACTGCCATGCCCCCTCCAACCAACACAACTCCCACTGCCAGGTCCAGCAGCCAGAACAAGCGCCGGAAGTCTGTAGAGACATTCTCACCTGTGGAGGTAAATATGAAAACATTTAACATATGTCATTATGAGAGTATATTAGTCATTACGAGAGTATTATGTAAATCCTATGTTCGTGTATGCTGTAAACCGCAAACAATTCCTGTAGAGGAAGACATATGCATCTGGAGGAGAAAAACATAAAAACGTTATTAGCATAACTTACCATGACATGTATGTATTATTTTATAAGTACCAAAGGTGTTTAACCTGCATACTCTTGTTTCTCCAGCTGAGTGCGACGCGGGAGGCGATGCGGGAGGACATGTCACGCCTGGTGACATCCCTGGTTGGGAAGGAGACCAAGTATGGACAGTTCGTGGGGTACTTGGAGCAGCAGCTCGAGAGGCTCCCTGACGCTGTAGGGAGATATTGTCACGGAGGATAATGCAGCAAGTCCTTCAGGCCAGGGATGAGGTCACCCTCTCCACGTCACCCCAGATGGTGATACCAGCAACCCCCCCCCCCAGTTGCACACCACACCACCAGGCCCCCCGCAGTTGCACACCACACCACCAGCCCCCCCGCAGTTGCACACCACACCACCACAGATGCAACCCCAGCCAGGACCATCACGCATGCCAGCAGCCTTCACAAACCCCACATTCCAAGAGCTGATGGCTGGTACGCCATTCAGGTCTCCTGCACATATACATGAATGGTGGGCGGGGTCGCTTACCCCTACACATGGCGCCAACATTGCAACACCGGTTCCCTCAAGCCCAGCTACTAGTAGGCCACCAACACCAGGGAACTTCCTATAAACAAGGTTGAACACCCAAGTCAACACCCCCAGGCCTGGGGATGACGAAAATGTGTGAAACCTTTGTGTATAATAATAAAGTCATAAATCCCCCAGTGATGGGAATAACGAATATATATATAATACTATGTCTACACATAAAATGAATATCTCTTATTATTTCTATACTTTCTGGTATATATTTATATACTATATTACTTTCGGCTATATATTAACATGCTATATATCTATGTTTATGAATAAAATAAATTAATGTGCCTCCAGCTGTTGTTTTGGATCCAAACTATATTATTAGAGTTTATGGGTAAACATTCTCAAGAAAGGTTCCTTTTATAAACAGGGCAAAGACTTGTCAACAGCGACAAAATATAAGTTAATATGAATTCAAGTTGTGTTATAAATAATATTGATATTAACATCGATAATGAAGACAGGAAAAGAAGAAATATAATATGATTGAAATAGGTTTCTGGAATAATATTGATAGTAAAACATAAATAAGGATGTGCAATATATGCAAAGAATATATGATGACAAGAAATAATATACAGATTGATATCCAACATGAAATATAAATAAATAAAAAATATACACTAAATATTATATATTAAACATTATGAAACGACATAGGCAAAGGTGAGCACCATAATATATGACACTTTATAAAAAGCGATTAACAAATAGAGAATATATATTAATGAGGTTTAATTGATTTAAAACATGATTAACAACATAATAAAAATATGTAAACTACAAAAATATTAATGAAAGCAATGGCAAGATATGGATACATACCTTCCTATCAGGTCGTTCTGCCAGGGGACACTGCCACTGGGTGATGAGCAGTAGTCGGTGAGGTGCTGGCGTTGCCTCTTGGCCTGGGCTGTCACGACATTCCTGGATAGTCTCTCGAGGGGATTCAGCCTGTCCCGCACCTCCCTCCAACCACCAGGGATGATAGCATGTGTCTCAGGGTCCTCCTCGTCCGCTAGGTTGGCGTGGTGATTAGGGAACCTCATTCGCATAAGGTTATGCATGCAACAGCACGCCATCACCACAGACTCAACACGGGACGGGTGGAGGGGAATGCTGTGGAGAAGGCACCTGAACCTGAATTAGGGAGAGAAAAAACATGTATATTTAAACACTGAATAGTATAGTTCATATTAAATAGGGAAATAAAGGTTAGGATCATTTTTAGTCAAAACTGGACTTGCAGACGTGGACGACTCACACTCTGTGGATGTGGGGGAGATGTATTAATCAATATTAATTATAGGGATAATGGTTACGAGCATGTATATTTAATACCTGACTAGTATACTTCATATTAGTAGGGTGCCATCACCGATACCTGTATTTCTGGTCAAACATTTCACATAATCAAACACATACCTGCTTGCCATGATGCCAAAGGCGTTCTCAACAACTCTGCGAGCCCGGGACAGTCTGTAGTTGAAGATCCGCTCCGGTACAGTCAGTTGCCGGGTAGAGTGTGGCTTCATCAACCACCTTCGCATGGGGAAGGCGTCATCACCCACCAGGAAGTAGGGAACAGGTGTGTCGTCGTTGGGCAGGGGTTCGGCAGCAGGGAGTCCCAGGGTGCACCCATCCAATGCTGCTCTGATATTCGTTCTTATAAAGACCCCACCATCTGAGGAGCTACCGTGATTACCCACGTCACAGTAGAGGAACTTGTAGTCGGCGTCTACAATAGCCATGAGCACGATGGAGTGGAAGCCTTTGTAGTTGTAGAATTCTGTACCGGCATTTGGAGGGCATTTGATGGCACAGTGCTTTCCGTCGATGGCACCAACGGTATGTGGGAAATCCCAGCGCTTGGCAAATTCACTGGCAACATCCTTCCACTCCGCCGGTGTCCTGGGGCAACGTATAACCTCCTCCTGGTATTCTGCAATGATGGCTTCGCATGTTGCAGGCACAATGAGGGAGATGGTGTTCCGGGCCACACGGAACGCGTACTGTAGGCTAGGATATGAGTCACCAGTGGCCAGGTAGCGGAGTGTGATTGCAATCCTCAGCCCAGGTGACAAAGCATCCCTCCAGAAGGTGTCCTGCTTCTCTACCCTAGGCCCGACACATGCCACTAACTCCCTAAACAGGTGGACGTCCACACGTAGGAAATTCCGGAATCCTTTGGGGTCCTCTCTCTTAAGCTCCTCCATAAGTTGTTCGTACACACCGAACTGTGGCCGTCTCAGTAGCCACCTCCTAGCCCAAACTCTCATTCGTGGCATTTCCCCTTGACGTCTTTCTTCAGCCTCCTTCTCCTCCAGCTCCTCGAGGTCTAGGAGACGCATCTGCATTTTCAGTATGAGCACAGCTGCCGCTCTCCGCCTCCTGATGGACATGGTGTGTTGGTGGGTGGGTGGGTGGGTGGGTTGGGCTGTATCCTGCAGAGTACGTCCGTCCGTGGTGGTGTTGCGTGGTGTGAATAATGGTGCCAGTGGGGGCCTCTTTATATACGTATCCTGACACTCGCCAACACTCGCACACACTCGTGTTAGACTCCCATACACTCCTGTAAACTTCCTGTAGACTCGTGTTCATCTCGTGTAAACTCATGTAAACTCGTGTAAACTCCTGTGACACTCGTGTAGACTCCCGTAAACTCGCACTATTCGTACCCTGGAATTTGACTGTTATTTTTCAAATTTGGCGGTGCGTGTTGGGGTCGTGTTACAATCGCCGACACTCGCGGATACTCCTGTAAACTCGTGTAAACTCGTGTAAACTCATGTAAACTCGTGTTATTTTCGTGTTACATGCGTGTATACTCGCATCAGATGCTACTCGCGTTGGGTTCGGGCTCCATCATGGTGAGTATGCGGCGAGTGTGACTCGCGTTGGCCTCGCGCTCCGACTCGCCTATGTGTGAACCTACCTTAAGCCAAGACACGTATGCTGGGGAACGTTCTAAGGCTATAGTCTATTTTTTTCCCAGCTGATGGTAAATTGATTTCCTTGGCAGCAAATTTCCCGATACTTAACCACTTCTGTACCGGCGACGTCTTTTATTTTCATTCTAGCTATAATTAGACGATTCTATGCAGTTCAAGAAAGATCTGTGGTAGTAAAAAGGGTTAAGTGAGAGTGTTCGAAGCCGGTTAATTGCTGGAAGCCCTTTTTAAACTGAATAGAATCGTCTAATAGTGTCCAGAATATGATGAAAAGGACGTAACCGGTAATGAAGGGGTTAATGGAAAAACTATGAAACTAATACAGTATAGGCCTATATCTACGTCATATTTTTCATTGATTTATTTATTTATTTATTTATTTATTTTATTTTCATTTATTAACAACAAATTTAGATACCAAATCTTTGTAATAACTGAGTAATGAAGATGAGGACATGGCAATTTACCCTCGGCTGGAATAAACAGACTATAGTTATTAGATCAGATCAGGTGTAATAATGAAGATTCTGTAGGTTATTTTTTTAAGGGGGGATGGTTCACTTTTTGGTCGATTTTTTTCATTTATTAATTAATGTTCTAGTTTCCTCCCTAGACCTCCATCAAACTAAAGAAACATCCATTAGATCCCCTTCTAGATAAATTTGTACATATTTCGGTAGAAAAATGTCCCGGCCGAAGGCCGTTTCTTCCAAAATTATAGGCTCACTATCGTTCGTCAGGAAAATAATCGACACCTAAATAGCACGAAAGGTCTTTATATTGACAAGGAAATGGGACCCAAGGTTTTAAAATCGACAAACTAATGAGGCAAACATCTCAAAATCTGAAAACTAATGGGGCTGAACATGAGGGAGAAGGGGATCTAGAAAAACGACCCTCTCCCCTTAATTAAAAGAGGTCCGATATTATTACAACATTTTAACCCTCTCAGGATTCTCGGCCGCATTATTTGTCTATTGTCTGGCTATTATTAGACTGTAATATTCAGGTTAAGGGGAGGCAGTTGGTTTTTCGAGTCCTCTTCCTCCCTCATGTTTAGCCCTATTAGTTATGAGATTTCAAGACATTCACCCCATTAGTTTGCCGATTTTCAGCCCTTTTGCCCCATTCCTTTGCCAATATTAAGATATTTCGTGCCATTTAGGTGTAACATTTTTCCTGGCGAGCGATAGTGAGCCTGTATTTGAAGAGGAATCGGCCTTCGGCCTGGACATTTTTCTACCGAAAAATGTACAAATTCAAATCAAAGGGGGGTCTTGTGGGTGTTTTTTTAAAGTTTGATAGAGGCTTAGAGAGCAAACTAAACCCCTTCCTTAAACCGTTGAGCCAAACCAGTAAATTATCTTCACAACACTGTCTGAGCTCCCTTAAAGGTGGGTATATGGAGGTCAGAGGGTGGATTAGGCCAGTCTTTACCGTTTTGCCTCCCATGAATCCTTCCTAATTTGTTTAAGGGAGCCCACATTGTTTATTTATCTCTCTCTTTGGCTTGTATCCGTTCGGCCCCATTCAGCCTACTGTTTTAAGACGCTTACCCCCATCCAGGTATCAATATTTTACTGGCGAGCCAGCATATATATATATTTTTGTTTTGACAGCAAGCTAAATTTGTACATTTTTAGATAGAAACATTTCTCCGGCGAAGCCGGATTTCTCCATACAATGCTGACTCGCTATCGCTCGTCAGGAAGAAATCGACACCTGGATGGGGATACACGTCGTAAAACAGTTGGCTGAATGGGGCCGAATGGATACAAGCCAGGGAAAGAGAGAAAAGGAGAGACAGATATAAAAAAAAGCCGGTGACCCCCCTTTAATGCTAGCCATAATAAACTGTTACAAAGGGTCATAATCCTCAAGGGGTTAATGCTTAGATAATATATAGTCGGGTATGATTGGCCAGGGTATGTACTGTAGTTAAGCTAGAACGTTAATTAAGGGGAGATGGGCCGTTTTTCTGGTCCACCTTTCTTCCTCACGTTTAGCCCCATTAGTTTTCAGATCTTAAGACGTTCGGCTCATTTGTTTGGCGATTTTAAAACCTTTCGCCCCATTTCTTTGTCAATATTAAGAGTTTTCGTGTCATTTAGGTTTCGATTTTTTCCTGGCGAGCGATAGCGAGCCAGTAATTTAAGAGGAACAGGCCGTCGGCCGGGACATTTTTCTATCGAGAAATTTAAAAATGTATCTTGAAGGAAGGTCTTGAGCGGATGATTTTATAAGCGTAATGGAGGTCTAGGGTGGAAACTAAAACAAATAGTAAAAAGATACATAAATGAGCAAATCAATACGCCCATCTCCCCTTAAGTAAGCTATGATAAACAAGATCTATAAGTTATTTAGTAATATATGATAAACAAGCTATTATATGCTAGCTATACGATTAACTAAGATACGTTAGGCAATGTTGTAGATTAGCCGTGTGATGAATTCAGATACTGTATATTTGAAAATTGTCTACGAAATCTGTTAGCTTAAGGGGGTAGAGCTTGGTTTTTGGTCTCCCTCTCTATCTATCTCTCTCTCTCTCTCTCTATATATATATATATATATATATATATATATATATTTGAGCTTCCTCGCTAGACCTCCATCAAGCTTAGAAAAACACCCCCTAGACCCCCTTTCAAGATAAATTTGTACATTTTTCGGTAGAAAAATATCTCGGCCGAAGGCCGATTCCTTCTCAAATTAGAGGTTCGCTATCGCTCGCCAGGAAAAACTCGACACCTAAAGGGCACGAAAGGTTTTAATATTGACAAAAAAAAAATAAGGTGAAATATCTCAAAATCGCCAAACTAACGGAACGAACGTCTGAAAACCTCAAAACTAATATACCAAACATGAGGGAGAAGGGAGTCCAGAAAAAGCGAGTAGTACCCCCTTATGTCAGATGTGGATTTATTGATTAACGCTTTCAGTATATGATGAAGCATTTCTTCTGGCTGTCACTGCACTATATTATTCAGTTTAAGAAAGACTTGAGGCTCACAGGTAATTATGAAGCGCTTTAACTATATATTTAGGCTATCATTAGACGATTGTATTCAGCTGTGGAAGTCAGAGGTTTAATTGAGTTTATTTTGATCTCTTAGATTCTTAAGACGTCCTTCCTAAGCTGCATACAATTGTGTACTGATGTCCAGAATTAAATGAAAGAATACGTCCTAATATCTTCAAAGGGTTAAAAAAAAAAAAAAAATCTATGTGTATGGAGGAGACAGAAGGCAGGTTGCCTGTAACGAGTGTCTCCTCCAAAGCCAACAGAGTGACAGAGCCAAATTCAAGGGACGTTGCCGTTGAAGTTAAAATGCCTGGACACATGAAGTTTAAAACAGTATAAGTCATAGGATGAAGGAACGATTGATTGAGGGAGAGAGTTCCAGAGTTCACTTGTTGAGTATAAGAAAGACAGACAATTTGCCATTTCTTGGGTTGGAGAGTTGGACAGAATAGGAGTGGGACTGTGTTGAAAGGCAGGTGGCTCACACTCGCTGCAAGGGAGGGGATATACACTGAGAGAGCTCTGAAGAACACTGATTGTTGTAATTGCGATAGAAGAGTGAAAGAGATGCAACATTGCGGCATGTAGAAAGAGATTGTAGGGAAATATTAAAAGGAAGTGAGTTGATGAAGAGAAATGCTTTTGATTCTATTCGTTCGAGAAGTGAGGTAAGGGTGGAGCCTCCCCACACATGCGAACAATACAAATACAGGGCACACTGTTCCCCGATACAGAGCAAGAAGCTGTGCGGGGGTGAAGAACCCACGGACACGGTTGAGCACACCTAACTTTTGGGAAGCTGTTTTAGCAAGAGTGGTAATATGATCTTTCTAAGAAAGGTCAGATGAAAAAGATACACCTAGAATATTGAGAGAAGATGAAGCGTTGATTTGTGTGTTGTTGAAGAATAGTTGATAATCTTGTGGAAGATTGTGATGGAGAGATAGAGGCAGAAACTGAGTCTTGGAGGCGTTGACAGTAACAAGATTTGTTCTGCTCCAACTGATATAGCATTAGCCTTTTTCATTCCCACCGGTCCTTCCTAATCTGTATAAAATCATCTTATGTCAGCCAGAATGAAATGTAAAAATGTGTCATCATACTGAAAGTGTTAACTATTAGATCAATCAGGTATGTATAGCTAACGATCGTCAAAATTAACTTTAAACCTTCTAGTGCTGGTGACTTTTCTCTATATTATTCTAGCAATATTTAGACAATTTTATGATGCTTTAGGAAGGATATGTGGTTGTAAATAAATGGTTAATGGATATAGTTTGTAGCCTTTTAATTGCTAGAGGCCCTTCTTAAACTGAATTAAGTCGTATAATAGTAGCCAGAATATAATGAAAAATAGGGTTCAATCTTTTAATAAGACAACATGATTTTTTGTTTCGTATATTTTGACATTCATTTGACGATCTTATTCAGTTTGAGAAAGACCTGTGAGAATCAAAGTGTCAAATGAGATGGTATTTACCCCTTGGATTCCTAGAGACCCTTCATAAGCTGCGTAACATCTTCTAATGTTAAGGGGCGATGGGCCGGTTTTTCTGGTCCCCCTTCTTCCTCATGCTTAGCCTCATTAGTTATCAGATTTTATGGAGTTTGGCTCATTAGTTTGGAGATTTTAAGACCTTTTGCCCCATTTCTTTGTCAATATTAAGAATTTTCGCGTCATTTAGATGTCGATTTATTTCTGGCGAGCGATAGCGATCCTGTAATTTAAGAGGAACAGGGAAATTGTTCTATCGAAAAATGTACACATTAATCTTGAAGCAGGGTCTTGGGTTTTTTTTGTTTCGTATTTTTATTTTATTTTATTTTATTTTTGTATATAGCTTGATGGAGGTCTAGGAAGGAAACTAAAAAAACAATAAAACAATATAATAAGGAACAAATATATACGCCCATCCCCCCTTAATCCACTGAGCACCAGCTAATATATAATAAAAGTATACTCCAGGACCAGCCAAAAATTGATTTTTTTCCCCTAAAACAGCTTAAATAGGTGAGAAATGAAGGCAAAAAAAAACAAAAAGAAAAAAACACTCACCTCGGTCATTTGGGGGTCCTAAAAGGGGTGTGTGTGTGTGTGGGAGGGGGGGGGGAATCAGCCATCAGCTTGTGCTGGGCGCCTCTTCAAACCTCCCGCGCCAGCACACCACAGCTGGGTGAGGCAGTATGGCTGATGTATGATGCCACCAATTTTCGAGTGACGGTTATTTACACCACCTGAGCAACATGTGTGCCTTCATACTTCATTTATTAGCAACATGTATCACATAATGTCGTTGTAAATGAAGTTACAGTGTGATAAGTGCATAGATTCAAGTTTTATAAATGCCGACAAGTGGCAAGGCCTGCGCGCGTCCTGGTTACCATGGCGACCGGCGGCCATCTTGGCCGCACATACACAAGGCCAGCTGACTGATGCTTGTCTCCCACCAGTCTCACTTTCATTTTCTGCCTCTCTCACACACTCTGTTTATTGATTGTATACTTTATCGTATGTTTTATAGTTATCATATGAGTTTTACACATTGTTTTAGGTACCTTTGACTTAGAAATATTGGTTTTGTCATTGTATTTTTAGTGGGGAGAGTGTGAGGTGGTGGTGAAGGCAGGTATGGGGAAGAACCACACCACACTTGTTGTTGTGTAGCAACATGACACCTCTCATCCTCAGCTCGACTCTTCTGACCCCTACGATGGCCTGGCGGAATTTTGTGGAATGCCATGGGGTCTGGGTTATCCTCCTCCTCCTATTCCCACTTGGTGGGGAGTCAACAATGTCATGGGGAGCAGTGGGGGAGCGATACATACTCTATTCCCTTTGTTCCAACATCGCGAGGCGACGAGGTAGGTCAGACACTCGCGAAGTCAACGGGACAACTGTCTTCCTCCTTCCTCCCGCGCGTCCCTCTCCCCACGGGACTTGGGGCTGGACTTGGGGGTTGCCCAGTATTGCCGCTGTTCGGCAACATCATAAGGTATATCCCATACAAATTTGAACCCTCTAGCTACCATAGGACAAGAGTAAATAAGCTCGAAAGTGGCCATGAGATAAGTGGTTAAACTGGCTTCCCCTACCCACCCGTACCCATCCGCGCGGCTGGACTTGAGGGTTGTCGAGTACGGCCACTGTTTGGCAACATCATAAGGTATATCTCATACAAATTGGAATCCTCTAGCTACCATAGGACAAGAGTAAATAAGGTCGACAGTGCCGACACACCCTATGCAGCTCTGGGGTTTAGCGTTACATACATTGCCGACGCATACGCTGCGGCGCTGGTGCCCAATGTGTAAACCAGACCCAAACCGACCTGACCGTGCGTGGCCTTGTATTGAAGGGACTGAGGTATTTGATAGTCTCGAGGGGTAATTTTAAGGGCCAGCTGGTTGTTTTTTCTGGAACCCCATCTACCTCATGTTTAGCCCCATTAGTTTGCAATCTTTAGTTTGGTGATCTTAAGATCTTTCGTACCATTTAGGTGTCGATTTTTTTCCTGGTGATTGATAGCAAGCCTGTAATTTTTCTACCGAAAAATGTAAAGATTTTTTTGAATGAGGGTTTTGGGGGGCGTTTCCTTTAAACTTAATGTAGGAAACTAGAAGAAAATATAAAGAAATTAGAAAATCTAAATTAAAAAATAGAATAACCTCCCCTTAAGGTGAGTGTATTGATATAGATTGATGTGCGCTTCTGTTCTTATAGTAAACGGGTGTACCACTATACTCTGTTTCATTTCATCTGACGGTTAATTGAATCACTTAGAAGCTAATTTCTCGGTACTTAATGGAAACAGATGAAACCACTATGTCTCTGCATTATATTAAGACCAAGTTTATATAATTAGCACCATATTATTATTACCCTTGTTATGCCTGCTTTAAGGAGTAGGGGGATGCTTTTTATGGACCCCTTCTCCCTCATGTTTAGCACCATTTGTTTGCTGTGATTTGTTGACGTTTGGTCCATCCGTTTGCGATTTTAAGGGGTGGTGGTTCACTTTTTGGTCGATTTTTTAATTTATTAATAATTGTTCTAGTTTCCTCCCTAGACCTCCTTCAAACTTAAAAGAAACATCCGTTAGATCACCCTTGTAGATTCATTTGTACATTTTTCGGTAGAAAAATGTCCTGGGCGATGGCCGGGTCTTACAAAATTACAGGATCACTATCGTTCGCCAGGAAAAATATAGACACCTAAATAGCACGAAAGGTCTAAATATTGACAGGGAAATGGGGCGGAAGATCTTAAAATCGACAAAATAATGGGCCAAACATAGTAAAATCTGAAAACTATTGAGGTTAAACATGAAGGAGAAGGGGATCTAGAAAAACGACCCATCTCCCCTTAAGACCTTCTGTGCCATTTAGATGTCGATTTATTTCCTGGCGAGCGATAGCGAGCCTGTAAATTTATTCCCGAAAAATTTACAAATTTGAAAAATGTACAAATTTACCTTGAAACGGGGTCTAGTTTTTTTTTAAAGTTTGATGGAGGTCTAGCGAGGAAACAATAACATATATGAAGACATAACTAAATAGACCAAAGAGTAACCACTTCCCCCTTAACCCCTTCAGCACGATGACGTAATTCGAATCATATTCTGGTTAGCAATAGACGATTTTCTTAAGGTTTCAATCTACCTCTAGAACTCAAAGGGGTAAATTCGATCTCAAACCAATCCTTTGAATAACATAGATACTTCATTAAGGGGAAATGGGCGTATATATTTGCTTATTTACGTATATTTTTATTATTTTACTAGTTTCCTCCCTAGACCTCCATTAAGCTTAAAAAACACCTGCCCAAGACCCTCTTTCAAGATAAATTTGTATATTTTTCGATAGAAATATGTCCCGGCCGACAGCCTGTTTCTCTTAAATTGCAGGCTCGCTTTCACTCACAAGGAAAAAATCGACACCTAAATGACACGAAGAGTCTTAATATTGACAAAGGAATGGGAAGAAAGGTTTTAAAATCACCAAACTAATGGGCCAAACGTCTTATAATATGAAAACTAATGGAGCTAAACATGAGGAAGAAGGGGACCATAAAAAACGGCCCATCTCCCCTTAAGCTTAGATTATATTTGTAGCTTGAAAATTAGTGTCAAAGCCTGGTCTTAGATAATGTCTTTATTTTTGTTTTCTATGTCTGCAGTATATTATATCTATACAGCCATTATTCTCTGTCTCACACTGTATAACGATCTTACTCTGTATAGAAAACGTCCTTATAGAGTCAAACTGTTATTATAACTAACAGCAACTGATAAGGGTAGGACTTTCCAGTAATAACTGGGTAATGACACTGGTGGTAGAAAGTAACATCCGCCTGAGATAATGGTATATCGGTACAGTATACTTTATAATAATAGGAAGGAAATACTGTTATGTATATACCGGTATATATATATATATATATATATATATATATATATATATATATATATATATATATATATATATATATATATATATATATATATATATATATATACGGTATATATACTGTATATATATATATATATATATATATATATATATATATATATTCTCTTTTAAACAGACGAGGTTAAAGGCAATAGCAGTTTCAGCATTAAGGATTTTATTGTTACAGCTTTCAATAGTTCTAACAATTTTCCTCTGGGGTTCAGAGATGAGGTACAACAGGTTAGCAAAATTCATGGTGGATCCAACATTTCACAAGTAAACATCTTGCATCTTCAGGGAAAGGAGAGGTAATGATTAGAAATCAATGTGAAGTGAGGCTCACAAGTGTAGAAATTAGAGGTTGAAGTTGAAGGTAAAGTGGTGAGTATGAAGAGTTGGAGAGATGAAAGATGGTGGGCTAACCACCCAGCTATTGTTTTAGTTTGTTTTTCGATCTTAAGAAGCACTGCCACGTGGTGGTGGTATGGAGAGGCCGCTGTTGTTGGTGAAGGTGGGCGATGATGGTGGTGAAGAAGGAGATGATGTTCTTAATCCCCTCGTCGATGGTCAGACAAATCTCCCTGGTGGTGAGGAGATGATGGTGAGTCAGGCGATGTTGTTGCCAGGAGGTGAAGGTAGTGACTCCCGAAGATGGTGGTGTACACTGACAGAAGAGCGTGATGGATTGGGGGACCAATAGGCACATGGGCCCCCAGATTGAGTCCCAACTGTAGCTTCTTCCACCCTCCTCAGAAGATCACCATCCCCCAACCTCCTCCTCCCCTGCACCTACAGGTGGTGGCGAGCTGCCATGGTAGTTGGCGGGAGCTCTGGTGGTGTTGCAGGTGCAGTGGTGGTGAATGAATAGGGACAAGGTATCATATTTATACAAAATTCGAGGATCAAGAATAGGAAGGTGGGCGGAGCTACTGGGTGTGTGGTGGCTGTTCATTGGTGGAAGGCAGTCTGTTCGCGAGACGGGCACTAGATCTTATCGGTGGTTGGTTGTTGGCTGTGGGTGGCTGTGATTGGTTGGTGTTGTCAGTTGTGTGCTGAGCGCGGAGGCGTAAGGTAGGGGGGCACGGGGCGAGAGGAAGGGGTGCAACATGCCTGTAGCGCTTGCCTGAAGGAAGAATTTGAAGGTCTTGTGTTTGGTTGTTGATGCTGGGGTTGAGTGTTTGGATGTATAGAGCTTCTAAAATAGCTAGTCTTCTGGGGTCTGATTCTTTGTCGAGTATGGTGGTTTGTTTGTCTAGGTCGGCGCGAGTTAGGGCAAGATGGTGGGGGGCTTGATAGTGATCTTTTATAGCGCCAGATTGAAGATGGAGGGTTAGTCGACGGGAAAGGCGAGTCTGTGTCATACCAACATAGGATAGGGGTCCACAGTCCCCAGAGGTGCAAATATGCTGATATATCACATGATCGTCTTTCGGTTGGTTGGTGGAAATGGGGTGGTTACGGAGGACAAGGTTGGAGGTCTTAGGAGATTTGTAGTAAATAATTAGTTTTATTTTATTGTCAGGGTTGGTGGGGAGGACGTTTTTGTGAATTATTTCTTTCATAATGGATTCGTCTGTTGTGTGGTCGGAAGACATGTAGTTTCTGTAGAAAATGTAATGTCATTGGCCGGGTTGGTGCTAGGGGGGTCTTGTTTGTACCATTTTTCTAGGTGGTGGTTGTTGTTGTTGTTGTTCCCTAAGCTGCCTGGCCGAACAGCCCCGAGTCCCTGAGGAAGGCCACGGCCACGATCGGGCTTTCCCACAGAGCTCTCATTGAGTGTAGGTTGTGTTGTTGGCGTAAGTGGTTGTGTGAAATGCAGTCTTCTATGATGTGTTTAATGGTATGGGGTGCTGTGTTACATCCCGGGCAGGCGTCGACAACGGAGTCATCCAGTCTCTTCTGATAGCTCAGGAGAGCTGGATGGTGTCCGCATCTCAGCCTGGCCAGGTGGACTCTGTCCTCGCGAGGGAGGGAGGATTCGGAAGGATGGATTTCGGGAGGTCGTGCATGCAGCTGCGTGTTGTCTGTGAGTGAGTGGATGGATTGGCGAGAGATATGAGTATGGATGTGCTTCTGGAAGTTGGTTCGGGGTGGGCAGGGAGGGAGAGAGGACAATAATTGTGTGTGATACCGTGTGCTGGGTGTTGTTTTGATATTTCTTGGTGTCTGTGGGTGTGTTGCCATGTAGTTTAGTGGGTGGTCTTGGTTCGTGGAGGCTGCTGCCAGGAATTGAGTGCCTCTCAGGTCCTGATGTGGCGGCGTCTACGCCGTGGGACCACCTCCCGGAGCTGCCAACCGCGGATGGCTGCCGACCCTCCACGGCCGGAGACAAGATCAATCGACCAGTGGAGGACAACCGGATGCCGGCCGCGGGGAGCAGTTTCGGGAGCCAAACCGCCACAACTATCCCCTGCCCCCCCCCCCTGGGGGCACGGGTCCTTGGAGTGGCTTCGGTCGCGCCGGGAATTTCCACACCTCTAGGTGGTGGTTGATGGCATTGGTGACGTCAGTGTTGGAATACCCATTGTTGACTAGGACCTGGGTGAGCCTTTCCAGTTCATTGTGTGTGTCATTCCAGGTGGTGCAATGGGTGAGGGCTCTCCTGACATAGGCGGCGATGGTGGACTGATGGTAACGTTTAGGGCATTCACTTTCCCCATTAAGACATTGGCCATTGTTAGTAGGTTTGGTGTACACTGTAGTTTTGAAGCCATGGTCGTGGAGGGAGACAAGGAGGTCGAGGAAGGGTAGATGTCCATCGGTGGTTTCTTCGTATGTGAAGTTGAGTCCGGAGGCGGCCATGAAGCGCTGCTGGAGGTCCCTGAGTTCGCCCAGGTCCTTCACCTGCACGAAGATATCATCGATGTACCTGCAGTAGACAGTGGGCCGGTGGGCAGCCAGGAGTTCCTCTTCGATAGTTCCCATGAAGAAATTGGCGAACAGGACCCCCAGGGGGCTTCCCATCGCTACACCGTCGATTTGCTGGTACATATTCCCGCGGGGGCAGAGGAAAGGGGACTCCTTGGTACATAGTTCCAAGAGCGTCTTCAGGGCCTTCTCCGGGATGTCCAGGGGGGGCGTATTAGGGCAGTGGTAAACTCGACGTAGGATAAAATCTATGGTCTTGTCAACGGGCACGTTGGTAAACAAACTCTCTACGTCGAGGGAGGCGATGATGTGGTCGTTAGCTAGGGGGGCATCTCGTAGAATTTCTAGGAAGTCATAAGCAGAGTTGAGGTTGTATTGCCGAGGAACAAAAGGGGTGAGGAGTTTGTTCAGGGCCTTGGCGGTCTGGTAGGTAGCAGTAGGGATCTGTGATATGATGGGACGGAGGGGGTTCCCGGGTTTGTGGGTTTTTATAGTACCGTAAGCATAACCTGGGGTGAATTCGCCGATGAGTTTCTTCAGGTGTACGCCATCGGCTTTGGCGTTGATAGCAGTGATGGTGGTGTTGGCTTTCCTTTTTATTTCGTCAGTAGGGTTGCGAGTGATCCTTTTGAATTTGTTTTTATCACTAAGAATGTCGTCCATTTTCCGTAGGTATTCTTCTTTTCCGTGTATCACCAGGCAGGAGGCCTTATCAGCTCGTCGGATGATGATGTTGGGGTTCTCTTTAAGTTGTTTAGCGGCTTTGAAGTGGTGTTTGTTGAGGAGCTTGCTTTGGTGGGATCCCCTGGTTTTGGCGGCTTCTGCTAGTAGGGTGGGTTGTAGGGCTGGGGTGGTGGTGATCTTGCCGTCTTTCTGGAATCGTAGGACGTCATCCAGTAGGACTTCAATTTCAAGGCGTTTTCGGTGGGGTCCCGGCTTGGAAATGTAGTGGCAATTTAAGCCTTTGTTCAGGAGGTCTTCTTGGTCCGGTGTTAGGGTGGTGTTGGTGAGGTTAATATATCCTTTAGTTGGCTTGGGAAGTTTTATGTTTCCACCATATAGACGGGAGAGTTTTGGATGGTAGTGTTCTCTGTTTGTCGTCTGTGTTGTTCGTTGAGTTGTTGGAGTTTTTGGTTGATTTCTGTTTTGATGTGGTTAGGGGTGGTTTCTTCTTCATCCCATTTCTGTAGCAGGGCGTCACGTTCATATCGGAGATTGGTGGTGGTCTCTCGTTTCTCAGCTAATTCTTCTCGTATCAGGTCTTCACGAAACTGGCGGGTGCTAGTACGATGTCTGGCATTCTCGTTGTGGAGTTTTATGTTAGTATAGCCAGGTAATAGATTCTCTTTTAAACAGACGAGGTTAAAGGCAATAGCAGTTTCAGCATTAAGGATTTTATTGTTACAGCTTTCAATAGTTCTAACAATTTTCCTCTGGGGTTCAGAGATGAGGTACAACAGGTTAGCAAAATTCATGGTGGATCCAACGTTTCACAAGTAAACATCTTGCATCTTCAGGGAAAGGAGAGGTAATGATTAGAATAGGGACAAGGTATCATATTTATACAAAATTCGAGGATCAAGAATAGGAAGGTGGGCGGAGCTACTGGGTGTGTGGTGGCTGTTCATTGGTGGAAGGCAGTCTATTCGCGAGACGGGCACTAGATCTTATCGGTGCTTATCGGCTGCTATTGCCTTTAACCTCGTCTGTTTAAAAGAGAATCTATTACCTGGCTATACTAACATATATATATATATATATATATATATATATATATATATATATATCTCACAAATAGGCCTACACGTGAGCAGCACTACATGCATGAGGCGGAAGAGATTGTTTCCTGTAATAGAAATACAGAATTTAGCCTACAGTTTAGGCTACATGTATGTATGTATGTATAATAAAATTGTATATACTCAGGCACATACCTCATAGCTGGAGGTGGCCGACTCAAGACAGAGCTTGAAGACAAACAACACAATAAAACAAAAATATAGCCTCACACATATAACTTCACGAGGCCGTCCAGGAGAAAACCCAGAGACAAAGGATTACTTGGGACCTCCAGCCACCCCCAGGTCCCAGACCTCCCGGAGAGGTTCTTTTCTCTTTTCTATGCAGACTCCAGGTTTCAGCCGCATACGTCACTGTTGGTACAACTATCCCTTGATACATTGCACTTTTAGCTATCATTCCGATATTACTCACCTTCCACTTACTTCCCATTGCGTCGAAAAGTTTCCTTCCCTCACTCATTCTGTCTTACCTCCATTTCCACACCTACGTCCTTGCTTATCACATCTCCTAGATATTTATAACACTCCACTTGCTCCAGCATTTAAATTCCCTTCTCACCTAGCATTTCAGTTCAGTTGGATGGGATAAATGAATCTTATACTTCTTGAGCTGTCCTTCTTTCACCATATAATAAGAATGTATGTAGTTAGCTACAAGCAACCTCGTTAGGATCAGCGGATGTTGTTGCTTCTTTTCCTTTGTATTCCTTTTGTATATACAGTACATAATATCCTATTAATAAGCGTTATGAATTATTTAGATACACAAGTCTTAGAAGTCTGATGAAAGTCTTAGGACTTGTGGGGGACGGGGGGGGGGGGGGGGAGAGAGAGAGAGACCCCCCTCCCTCCCCCCCAAAAAAATGACGCCACTGGCTGTGTCAAAATTTCAAACTGAGTCCTGGAGAAAAAGTTGTTCGACCTCTGTTATGAAATGGTGTGTAATGTTGCTAGCCCTGGGGGGTTGGGAACAGATATTCAACCTCACACATTCTTTTCCTCTATATTATGAGTCTCTCAAGAAATGTGAACGGTACCTTTCTACTGATTCGCAGCATCTGCACCTTATCTTATTTAATTATATCAGTCAATGATGCTAGCATATGTCATCACTAAGCTCTGAATTGGGTAATCAAAATATTATTGCTTGTCCTATTATGCCACTCTCAGTTCATCCAGTTGTTGTTGTTGTTGTTGCTGTTCCCCAAGCTGCCTGGCCGAACAGCCCCAAGGCCCCGAGCAAGGCGAAGGCCATAACCGAGCGCCCCCACAGAACCCTCCCTGCCGACCACAATAAAGCCTGGGTGTCCGAAGCCACTCCATGGCGGGGAGCTGGGGAGGGTGAGGAAACGCCCGGGAAACCAAAGCCCCACCCAGGGCCCTGTGCCCCTCAGCAATTATGAAGAGAAAGTTGAGGGGCAAATGAAAAATGTGACGCTTTGGCTTCCAATCTTGGTAGATTGGGAGGTCAATCCACTGAAGAGATGCCGTCACTTGAGATCTAGAAAATATATAAGTAAAAGGAACAGTCAGAGTAAGCTATGGGTATGGCAGAGATCGCTCAGTTCTCACTCTGATAGACCAGCCCATCACCCCATCACCCCATCAGCCCATCATCCAGTAACACAGGGTGAATACAGCAGGGACAAACTAATGTAGAATTATAGGACAAGAAGAAAAATTACTTTGTCATATCTCTCTCTCTCTCTCTCTCTCTATATATATATATATATATATATATATATATATATATATATATATATATATATATATATTATATATACATAACAGTATTTCCTTCCTATTATTATAAAGTATACTGTACCGATATACCATCATCTCAGGCGGATGTTACTTTCTACCACCAGTGTCATTACCCAGTTATTACTGGAAACTCCTACCCTTATCAGTTGCTGTTAGTTACTGCATATTAACAGTTTGACTCTATAAGGACGTTTTCTATACAGAGTAAGATCGTTTTACAGTGTGAGACAGAGAATAATGGCTGTATAGATATATAATATACTGCAGACATTACCCAAGACCAGGTTTTGACACTCATTTTCAAACTACAAAAATAATCAAACCTTAAGGGGAGATGGTCCATTTTTCTGGTCCCCTTTCTACCTTATGTTTAGCCCCATTACATTTTCATATTTTGGCGATTTTACTTTGGCGATTTTAAGACCTTTCGCCCCATTTATTTGTCAATATTAACACTTTTCGTGTCATTTAGGTGTCGATTTTTCCTGGCGAGCGATAGCAAGCCTGTAATTTATGATTTATCTGGAAGGAGGGTCTTGGGCTGGTGTTTTTTAAGCTTGATGGAGTTCTAGGGAGGAAACTAATACAATAATAAATAAATATATAAATGAGCAAATAAATACGCCCATCTCACCCCTAAGTATAATAAATGTGTACATAAAGACGTCATCGCCCCAGTCATGTAGTTATTATTAAGTCCTGTTTGTTTATGACAGTGACATGACACAATGACATGACACAGCAGCAACAACACTATTCTCCTAACCCTCTGGCTGCGGGAAGATGACTGTGGTAATTAAGGGGGCTCACCACGTTTTCGTTTCTTTCTATTTCTCTGGTTTGTATCCATTCGGCCCCATTCAGCCTACTGCTTTAAGACGTTTATCCCCATCCAGGTGTCGATTTTTTCCTGGCGAGCCGCAGCGAGCCCACATATTTAACCCACTGAACCCCAGCTAGTTAATAATAAATGTACCACCCAGGACCGGCAGGTTGTGAAGAAAAGTTTTTTCCAGAAAACACCAGGAATGGGTTTAGAAATGAAGGAAAACCCACAAAAAACCGATCCCCTAGGTCATTAAGGGGTCCTACGGTGCGCCCGAAAGTCGGAATTAACATGGGGAAATGGGTAGGCAAAAACAGGTTTTTGCGCGCTCACGTGCACGCGGTTGGACTTTGAGAGTTTTCAACCATCGGCATTGTTGCGTGGGATACTTACACAGTTCCCATACAAATCTGAGCCCTCTAGGTGCTATAGGACCGGAGTAATTAACCGTGACGCACCTTATGCGTCGCTGGGGTTGAGGGTAAAATACATTTCCGACGCAAACAGTGCGTCGCTGGTTCTCAATGGGTTAAAACAAAAATGTTGACAGCAGGCTAAATTTGTACACATTTTGATAGAAAAATGTCTCTGGTTTTCTCCATACAATGCTGGCTCGCTATCGCTCGCCTGGAAGAAAGCGACACCTGGAGGAGGATAAACGTCTTAAAATAGTAGGCTGAATGGAGTCAAATGGATACAACCCAGAGAAAGAGAGAAAAGGAGAGAACAAAAAGCAGGTCACCCTCCTTAAGTACATGTAAAGTTGCCCACGTCATAAGTTCTGTTCCTCTCTGTGATCTTATACATGGAAATATAATGTGCAGGATTGAATTACGAGTGTAGTTTCTTATGCAGTAGTTAACTCATCTGACCACATTCGCAATTAATTTTTGCTAATTTGACTTTCATACATCAGATCATGACGAGATACAGAACTTATGTGGCCAACTGTACGTAAGTTATATCACAGGATTATGTATATATCCATCAGAAAATAATATTCAACAATTTCAATATTTTGATGTTTTTAGCACTAGAGCCCTCTTATTGAACATGTCTAACAATGCTTACCTAATAATGTTCAGTGGGGAAATAAGAGTTTAGTACCAACTATCTAGTGGGTAAAGGGGGCATGGGCGTATTTATTTGCGTACTTATTTATATTGTTATTATAATTTTGTTTTTAGTTTCGTCCCTAATCCTCCTTCAAGCTTAAACAAACATCCCCAAGACCCCTCTACAAGATAAATGTGTACATTTTTCTATAGAAAAATGGCCTCATAAATTACTGTCTCGCTATCGCTCACCAGGAAAAAATCGACACCTAAATTGCATGAAAGGTCCTAATATTGGCAAAAAATAGGGCGATTTTTTTTTAAATCGCTAAACTAACGGGACGAACGTCTTCAATTCTTAGAAGTAATGTGGCTAAACATGAGGGAGACAACTGGCAAGAAAAACCAACCATCGCCAATGTGATAATAAGTTCTGTAAAATCTAGCCCCCTATTATAATGCTTACTCATTTTGACGAGTCTACACATTGGAGACTCCTAGCCTCTTTTAGTTCAGGGAGGGCTGGAGCAAATGGACTACAAATGCCTACACCTGCTTATTGGTTAATTCTAAAATGGTAGATATATCAGCTCGATTGTTCAAGTACTTTTTTGTGCTATGAGAGGTTGGGTGTCGGGATATGATATTTATAAGTATTATCTATGTGACATTGTTCTTTATGTGGCGATGAGGATATTTCGAGGTTATAGCGTTTGATAATGAGTATGTTTATCATATAACATTCCGTATATTGGAACTAATATTCAATAGGTACCTTAATAATAAAGTTTAACTAATTCAGTTTTGTTGATTTTAAACCCTTCTGTACCGGCGACGTCTTTATAATTGAATTCAAGCTAGACGCTATAGACGCTATTGTGCAGTTGAAGAGGGATCTGTGGTAGTAAAAAGGGTTAAGTTTGAAGCTTGCTAATTGCTGGAGGTAATTTTGAAACTGAATAAAATGGTCTAATAGTGGCCAGAATAAAGTTAAAAATACGGCACCGGTATTGAATGGGTTAAGGGGAGATTTCAACTTAAGGGAACCTCCTTCTCCCTCATATTTAGCCTCTATAGTTTTGACATTTTAAGACGTGCGCCCCGTTTATTTGGCGATTTAAAGACATTTTGCCCAATTTCTGTTAATTTTAAGATCTTTTATACCATTTAGGTATCGATTTTTCCTGGCGAGCGATAGCGAGCTTGTAATTTAAGGGGAACCGGCTTCTACCGAAAAATGTACAAATCTATATCGAAGGGGGGTCATGTGGGGTATTTAAAAAAAATCTTGATGGGGTCTAGGAAGCAAACGAAAAATCTCCCCTTAAGGTAAGACTCTAGCAGGCAAGTCATAAACAGTGATTCACATATACTGTATAATGTTCTTGACGAAAACAATAACCCCGTTCAACATAATGACGCATGTATTCATGTTTCTGTCTGTCTCTTTTACTGTCCTACTTTTGCTTCTGGGGGCAGGGGGCTAGGAATCTTCCTCCCCTTGTATAATTCTCCTACTCGACGAGACAGAGAAAGGGGCGAGAGAACGCGAAAGTGGTTCCGTACCCTGAGAATACGAACTGTAAAAGTTGTTTCTGTTCAGGCTCTGTCTCGTGTCGGCCACCCCCAACAATGGGGTATTTACCTGAGTATATACATATACAATAATATGAATACAATCGTATAACATTAGCTAGAATAATTTGGTCTAGCTAACCTCATACGATTTACCAGACTTATGAAGCATCTGTATTGCTTCCTGTGGATGAAGCGGTCTTTAAACTTGTATAGGTATGTATGTAATGCATGTGTGTGTGTATTGACAAAGTCTAAGAGGTAACCAACTGAATTATATGAATGCCTTCTTCGCTAATAATTATGCAAACTTTTTTTTTTTTTGAAATATCACATAATATTATAGTAAGCTATCATTTGTTTTGTAAATGATGGGACAAGCCAAATAGCCATATGACTTGACTTATATGCTCCCAGATGATAGAGGCCCACATGTGAAGAATATAGGTTTGATTCCCGAAGGGAAGTAGAGATAACCTAATATTTAGTAGGGCCCCGTAATCATTGACGACATCGCCTATTAGTATTATAGTCTCCATTCAACATCCCGCGCCAGCATTTTGAATATCCCGCGCGGAAGTTATCATGGAGTACTCGTCATAAGTGCACGCCTAATTCCCTTATGGGATCGTCATTTTGATCGGGTATCCTACAGAAAAAAAACTGTAAAATATAAAAAAAGAAAAAATACCTTAATATCTGTTATCATATGACTTGCCATATGCGTGGATTTCTCATGTTTTGCTTCCCCGACACCAGGCCCCCTAGCGGCCATCTTCGTCCTTCATTGATATACCATGATAAAACTATAGAAATCAATGAATGGGAAGTTGGATGGCTGGGAGGGACCGTGTCGTCAATGATTACGGGGCCCTACTAAATATTAGGTTTTCTCTACTTCCCTTCGGTAATCAAACCTATAATTTAATAGGGCCCCTCCATCCTTGACGACATCGCCTGATTACCAAGACTGGAGGTGGGACAGTCGTGACAATATCCTAACCTCAGGGAAAAAGAATCCGTATAACAAAATTTAAGTTTTATTGTATGCACACAATATATATAAAAATAGAAAAAATTGCAAGCAGTGCGTGACATTAAGAAACTGCTTGCTCATGGTCAGATCTTTACAATATAGATCGTATGCATGAAAAGTTGGGACACGCATGCGTTCCCTAGAACTATAACTCTGCAGAAGTTTTCGTTCCAATCTTAAACAATATTTGTACAGTAAATATATTTGTACAATTTGATAATATGTACATAGTTACAACTATGCTAGATATCTTCTTAGAATTAACATAAAATAAAATAATGGACTGTAGAACCAGTCATATCACAGCTCGTGATTCATCACAATCTCTAGGGGCACAGAGGGATATGGACTATTCCGCACCCCCCCCCCCCCCCTTTTATTAAAAGAAAAACTTACATAATAGAACATTACCTACTGTACCCGTTGTCGTAAAGCTACACAGGTACGCTTTGGTTTATCTAGAGCAGTGTTATTCACTAATGTTTTCAAGAGAGCCAAAAGTTCAGGACATATTCAGAGTGAGAGCCGCATAAGCCATAAGGCAAATAAGTCACAGGGATAAGCAGAACAAATAAATATAGGAAATAAATTACATATTTTTGTGGGTTTCCATAGCCACAGATTTATAGAAAATGAATAGTAACAATCATTATATTGACATGTTTTAGTAAAAAATAAATTGTATTGAAATTCTTGACTTTACTAACATCAATTTTAAAAATAAATATTTTAATTTAATGTTGTAATGACCGGAAATGAGCCAGAATTGGTGAAAAATAACCAAATGTGGAAAATTCCAAGAATACGAGTTTACAGTAGGTCTATACATTTCATGCATACACCGAAACCATCTTTTTCTCATAAAATAACACTAATTTACGAGGCACCATAGCCCACTTCTCTGATGTGGTGTTAATAAAACGAGTGAATGGACAAGACTGGCTTAGTATGGGCCGCCGAGCGCTGGACTTACGTAACCCACACATACAGTTCCTGTACAGAAGGCTCGTTCTCGTCTCTCTCTTCTCTCTCTCTCATCATTCCGGTATAATGGGTGCTCTCTATTTTCTCCTTTTCTCTTTGTGTTAAAATAATTATGAAAAGTAAAAAATTGCCAGGGCCACTAGGCCTATTCCCATTAGCAATTTTATTAAGTGATACATTGGATACGGCATAATGATGCAATTTATATATAATACTTTGGACTTTTCTCTGATTACTGATGAATTCTCTCTCTCTCCTCTCTTGCAAGCCGCCAATCAGGTCATTGCGAGCCGCCACTGGCTCGCGAGCCGCGCAATGAAGACCACTGATCTAGAGCGACAGACAGGTAGCGTGTTAGGAACGTATGATTGGAAGCCCATAATTGAGTATTAGCAATGTCCTCTACCGAAATATTTTGAAGAAATCTGAGAGAGACTGCCCATTTCCTGATATCGTGAGCCCTGCCTATCCCGCCGGGATTACTTTCCCTAATAACGTTAACAAGCAAGGAAGCTAACTTTCTTCTCGTAACACGCCTACCTGTCTGGTTGACCCATAATGCACTTGGTTGGCGAGGATGCGCAGCCCTCATAAACTTAGTGAGTGCTTGCACAGGACATAAGAGGTGATGAGTAAGGCCCCTCTTCAAGGCCGTGACGGAAAATTCAGAAAATACATGGTCAGAATGCTCGTTCTTAGCTATAAATGTGGGGGACGGCGCGATTTGTACATGATCGTGCAATCTCCCAAACCTAAGGCAATTAGGTTCGTTGCTCATCGCCGCCAGCTCAGAAACCCTGTTTACGGTGGCAAGAGCCATGAGGAATACAGCCTTTTTCAAAAGTGAATCAAAATCCGGCACATTATTATATTTGCGTGATTGAAGTACCGATAAGGCTTTGTCAAGTGACCAGGTAGGCATGAGCTGACGGGGTGGTGGGCGTAGCTTGAAACACGCACTCATAAACCCTTTCTCCTCCGCCTGCGGTATGGAAAGGCCAGTGAGATAAAAACAAAAAAGGGAGTTCTAATGGCAGACAAATATTAAGTGATTACTTAAAATTGTTTCTGTTCGAATAGGTAGTCTAAATATTTGAAAATTAAACTGCTGAGGCAGTCGTTTGCCCTGAATCTACAATCCAGGTTGTGAAGGTTTTCAAATGGGATTGATATTGTCTCCTGGTAGACATAGTGTATTGGTTCATTAGTTTATTAGTGACACTTTCCCCAAATTGAGCTAACCATTTGGCATTGTAAATGTCCATAAGGCAAAACTGAGCGAGGTCCGAAGGTTGCCAATTGTTTCCAAGTGGAACGCGGAGACCGGGAGGGACACTGGGTTCCTGCACCACTGTTGCAATTGGTGGTACCATACCTGGGCTGGCCATATCGGCGCGATCATTGAGACTAGGCCCCGGTAACCCCTCAGCTTGTGAATCACTTTGCACATTAGCACATAATCTGGTGGAGGAAAAAGATAGATTGACATCCACCTGGTCCAATCTACCAACAATGCATCGGATCCCCCCCGCCGGGGTTACCTCCTGACGAGTAAGGAAGAGAGGGAGTCTGTGGTTCTCTTTGGATGCAAAAAGGTCCACTTGTGGACGGTACGGCTTTGCAATCATCTTGTCGAAGATCGTCTATTCCACTAGAGTGCTCCGCCGGCGAGAGAGAGCGTCTGCCCAGACGTTCGCCACGCCGGGGAGATATGTTGCATGCAGGAAAATGCCCAGCGATTCGGCCAGGGCAAAAATCTGTTCGGAAACCTTCAGCAACTCTCGAGACCTCACTGAGCCCTGTTTTAAACTGCAGTTTGGTTGTCCATTCGGAACGCTATTGATTTGTTTTTCAAAGCCACGCCGTGATTTTGGAGAAAAAAGAGAGGGACTAAAAGCTCTTGCACATTGATATGCAACTGATTGTCGTCTGACCAGGTGCCTTGCCCTTGATGGCCCAGGTTTGACTGATAGCCCCAACCTAGTACCCCTGAGGCGTCTGTGTCTACCCATACCGTAGGAGGGGGAGAAACCCATGTCGTTATTGAGTGGAGGATTTCCCGATTGGCCCAGACCGAGAGTAAGCTGTGGATTAATGGAGGAATTGGCCATAATTTCTTCTCCGGCGAGAGAGGGAAAACTGTGTTGCCTTCCAGAATTAATCGTTTGACTTTCAACCGGCCCAACTTCACAGTTAATTGTATCCCGTTGAGAGAGCCGATCAGGGAAGCCCACGTCTTCCTGGTCGTATCCAGACTGTGGAGAAAACGGAACAGTTTCTTGCGAAATCTGTGTCGGTTGTCCACACTCTGAGTAAGAGTCAGATTGGCGGTATCTTAGACTAGCCCTATCCACTGAATAGTCCTTGTGGGGACAAGGAGAGACTTCGCCAAGTTCACCTTGAACCCTAGAGTTTGTACATGAGCTAACACTTGGTTTACATGATCGTGACATAATTCCATTGAGTTGGCCACTACCAGCCAGTCGTCTAGATACCAAAACACCTGTATGCCCTGGACTAATAAGGGCCTTTTGCCCTTGCCGGACTAGTTTTGTGAAAAATCTCGGTGCCAGGTTCAAACCGAAAGGCATTCTTTGGAAAACATAAGTCTCTTGCCTGACCCTCAGGGCGATGAATTTCTGGAACCGCTTGATTATAGGGACATGCCAATAGGCATCTTTGAGATCGATTGAGCACATCCAATCTTGCGGCGGAAGTGTGAGTCTGAGTTGTTGTACTGTAATCATCCTGAAGGGTGAATTCTCTATACATGTGTTCAGTTGCGAGAGATCGAGAACTGGTCGCATCTGCACACTGTCCCTTTTTGGCACTAAGAAGAGTTTTGAGGTGAATACTAGGTGATTGGATTGACTGAGATAAGGACATGTTTGGAAATCATTTCTAGGACTAGCGTCTCCACCTCCTGAGACACACTGTTGCATTCCAGCGGCTGACGCAGTCGAGGCCGCCGGAGCCACCGCCAGGTGATTCCTTTGCTCACTACTTTCCTGGACCAAGTTTTTTTGGGCCAGGCCGAGCGGAATGAACGGAACGAACCCAGGTGCAAACTGGGCCTGTCCTTCAAGGCAACTCTCAAATTGTGTGTCCTTAAGCATGGTACTGGGAGCCTGAGAGTATGGGTGGTTAGTTCTTTGGAGGGTGAGGTAGGTTGGTATCTGACGGCTGGCTAAGTTTGGCTGACGACTGCCCTTGACTAACCTTTTGTGGGGCTTTACCTTTATATCCAGAGTATTTACCTTGTTTGGACTTATGCAGATTACCTCCCTGCTGAGGAGGGGGTCTGGTGTCCCTTGGTGACTGTTTAGTATGTGGCTGGTACGGCTTGCTACTGTCCTTTGACTTATGAAAGGGCTTCTTAGCCGGGTCCTTCCGAGCTTGGGAGGTAACCTGCTTCCAACCATTAACCATATTAAACACTAGACTCCAGGTTTCTGAGTTAAGTAGGGGGGCAGTAAGGACTGGCGAGAGAGTCACCCGGCGACCTATGTTCGCCGGCAACTTCCTGACAAGATGGACTCTCAGATCTTGGCGGGCTCGAACCGCTTCCATGATCGCAATTCTGATGTCTCCTAAAGATTGAATGGAATTTTTGTAGTAGGAATCTCCTAGACAAGTCAGTAGCTTTCCGAATTTGGGTGTCAGCTATGGCTGAAATACTACGTGAAAGAGAGGCAGCGATCTGGTGACTAACTAAGTACTGAGAGAACATCCGGTAGGCCTTATTTCTTAATTTGAAATCTCGCTCGAGGTGAGCAGCAGGGGGAGTAGAGAAAGGTTCATCTAGGGAGTGCAAGGAAACTTTGGACGCCGCAAGAAAGGTCAGCAAATCTGAGGACACTCCTTCTGCTTTGGCTACTGGCAAAGAAAAGTAAGCATGATTTTCTTGGGGAACCTGATGTGAAGACTTAGAAGTAATTGTGGCAGCAATAACCTGAGCCTCTATCTCCCAATCTACCCACGGGCCTAACCCAACCTGCCCCATCTGCAGGATTGGTGTATGCGTATGGTCTAAGACCGGAATTGTAGCCTATTCCGGCGTGAGAGCATTTAAAGCTTTGACATCGTTGACGCCATCAGCTTTTGACCAGTCAGCAAAAAGTCGTGCAGAAGCGGCGGGAGGGACTGCCGGGGCAGCTGTATACGCAAAATATTCTGGATTGCATGAACTTGGGATAGCTTTAATTGACACATCCAGCATTCTCCCTGCCTCGTCTTTTGCCCGAAACTTTCTACTCTTGTTAATTTCAATATACCATCCGCCGGGGACCGGAAGTTCCCCTGAAACGGTAGGTTGAGCTAGTTGTGGATTCTTTGGTGTCACGGGTACCCAAGAACAATCAGGGCCATAGAGGAGGGGCATGGGGCCTTTCTTCAGTGGTGCCCTATCTAAAGGAGGGGAGTGATATCAGCAATAACCCTTACACTGGAGGTAGTAAGCGCAGCCGGCACTGTAGTGCCTGGAGCTGCCGCCACCACCGGGGTAGGGAATGACGGAAGAAAACCAGCGGGATCTAGAGGCCTTATGACAGAAGGACTAGGGGCCACTGCTGGTTGACAAGCCGGGGGGTCAGAGAAGGCAGGTAGTTGATAATGTTGCATAACCTTATGCAATAAATCACTTATTTGATCTGAAGTGACACACTTACTGTGGGAGTCCCTGGATGATTGTGAGCTTGCTTCAGAGTCCTCACCTGTGAGTGATTGGGGGCCGGGGAGAACAGCACTTCCTCCGGCTCCCTACTTAACTCAGAATTCTCCTGCTGTACCTCTAGGTCATGATCCGCCGGGGGCCACATTAAATCTGGAACCGATGATGGCAACATGTCTATGTCACCGTCCTCAGCTCCTTCCTGATTTACGTTAAAAAGAGATTGAGATGGCTCAAACTGACGCCAGTAGCTCCCTGCCACAAAGGGCTGGGAGTCTGGGATTACCTGAGAGTTATCATCTACTTGTGACCCTGACGGATATCCCCTGTACTGTTCGGCCAGAACCCTCCTAGGACCTGTCGACCTAACACTACGGGGTACATAATTCAATTTTGGTATGGCAAAGGTAACATTGGTAGGCACACTTAAAGATTGATCATGACTAGGTGTGGATTCCAGTACATCTGCCCCTACTTCCGAGTCGCCAGAATCGAGTTGAAGCGTGTCAGAGGTAGGGGTAGAGGGCAGTGGCTGAGGGGTGTTCCTCCAGCTGCCGCTGCTTGCCTGACTCGTTGATCCCCCAGAGTCCTCTCTCCGGCGCTTGATGGACCGGGAAGACTCGGCGGAAGAGTGTCTAGACTGTTTGTGGGGGGATCTAGATCTTGACCTTGACTTCTGCTTAGGAGAGGGTGATCTTCTCCTCTTGGCACGGTCCGAGGGGGGAACCTTGGTGATCTCACTCTCGGCGCCACTGCTACTACTCACTACCTCTTCGCTGAGGGCTTTCGACTTGACTTTAGGTCTGACAGATTTAGAGGAACCGGGCTTAACAAGGGGTGACTTTATAATTAGTTGGTCCCATAGGGCCTCATCATCACAGTGAAGCGCCTTATGGGAAGTGTCTTTGGCATAAGAATTAAACGTAGCTTTATCTCTTGGAGTGCCGCCAGACACGATAAGTCTTTATTAGTAACTAACACGGTTTTCAAATCAGAGCAAATTGAACAGCGTTTAGATAACCACAAGCCTCTAGAATAATCCAAGCATTTTGCGCACTTAATGCATAGTTTGTGAGCGAAAATAGGCAACAGAGAGCAGGTAGGAGTAATGCATAGTTCAAACCGCGGCATGGTGCAAAAAGGGGGCCCCTCCCCGCCGGGATCAGCCGCCCAAACTTCGCCAGAGTAGCAGTCAGGAGCCTGGAAATAAAAACATTCCAAGAATCAATGATCATAAGGATAACCTGCGAGGTATTACACATCCTATCTCGAGTCCGCCGGAAAATTAGCTATAGTGCACCACTACTCTAACCTTCCGCTGGACTCATCTAAGCTGATTTTAAACTACTTACCTGTGACAAGTGTCACAGGCCCTTTGACCTTTAGTGTCCGATTATCTATGAAACAGTTTGCAAAACTAATCTTTTCACACTTGTACACTCGACTTGTGGCGCCGCAGGGCGAGGAAGTCTAACCGTGTAGCCTGGTCAGTCAGGGCGAGTTAACTCGGCGGGCCGAGTTAGCAGCTACCGTAGGAATGCAGTTCCGCCGGAAGAATGTGGTTCAGCCAAACCATGCCGGGATCTTTGATTGCTCCTACCCGTTTTGAAAACGGATAACCTGGGCCCACAGCACGGGGCCACCGGAAAAAACAACCAACCTAAAGAGAGGGGAGACAAGGCACAGCTCCACTCACCAAAGCCCCACACATAACACATCATAACAAACGTAGGGACGTCTCCCATACCCCCCAATACATGTAAACACACATGTTCAATCACTAGGGGGTATACATAGGCATATAATAAAAATACAGAAAATTTAGCATCCTAAATTACCTGAAGCCTACACCGGAGACCCCTACTAAGGCTGACTACGAGGTACGAAGAACATCACAGGTAGAAGACGCTTCGAAGACCCAGAAACAGCCCAGATGAGGGGAGGTCCATTCTAGGGGCCTACAAGCAAAACACGAACTCTGGAAGGTGGAGCACCACGTGCAGGCTCCCTTTAACCAGAGCATTTGCTGATACTTGAATAATAGGACATGTACTTTCCTCAATACTGACAGTCTATATCATCCCTTCTAGAGTGGTAGCCTCCTAGCTAAGAAATAACAAAAGCTAAAGGCGTAGCACAACATAATAAATAAACACACGCGGTACGAAGATCCTGGGACACGTAGACGCCTGTTACAATAGTACCCTAAATGTACACACACTTCCTGCGGACATACCAATCTGGCAGCCGTGCTAGCTAATCTAAAACTTGTTACTACAACACAGATGTATACAAATGAGTAAGGACTCACTAGAAGCTCTGGAACGTCGAATGAAGCTGAGCGCGGCGCAAGCCTTGTTGACAGTATGGCCGCGGAAGTTGGAAGGACGAAGATGGCCGCTAGAGGGCCTGGTGTCGGGGAAGCAAAACATGAGAAATCCACGCATATGGCAAGTCATACGATAACAGATATTAAGTTCTTTTTTCTTTTTTATATTTTACAGATTTTTTTTCTGTAGGGTACCCGATCAAAATGACGATCCCATAAGGGAATTAGGCGTGCACTTATGACGAGTACTCCATGATAACTTCCGCGCGGGATATTCAAAATGCTGGCGTGGAATGTTGAATGGAGACAATTATACTAATAGGCGATGTCATCAATGATGGAGGGGCCCTATTAAATATTAAAAGATGAACATATAATAATATACAAAAAAAGCTAAAGCTATACAGCAGAGCATAATAATATTGTTAATACTTTAGAGTATAACATTTCTTACTTAAATTATTACAATATGAAGTTAGTCATTCAACAGTAAGTAATGCTGAATTGGATTGTTCTTGAAATCAATATTGCCCTCAGTAAAGACATCACCTGGCAAGCTATTCCACAATACAGACGTGTAATGTTAATATCGGATAACAGTATAATTTGTGAAGTCAGTTCGTTGGTGTCAGATTAGTGGACTTATTAGAAATTATCTCCATATACTTCATATATTTGTACTACATCATTATGATAGTCAACGCATAGTAAACTATATCCATAATTCAGTGATGGTGGCTTAACTTTAACAATGGAAACCTAAAAGATCCTGATTATAATTAGTGGCTGTATACTGAGTGTCGGATCTCGTGGAGGGTCAACTTTCTCTGTCTGTACCAAGGCCGTTCAGGTAACCTCTTCCTGGGGGTGACTGACCCCTAGTGAGAGGTGTTGTGTTGCTGGTCATGATAGTGGTGGTGATTATAGTAGTGGAGGTGGTGGTGGAAGTGTGGTGTAGTGGTAGTGATGGTATGGTGATTATGGTATGGTGGTGGGTATGGTGATGCTAGTGTTTTGATGATGTTGCTGGTGGTGGTGGAGATGATAGTGATGTTGATTGTGATGATGGTGGAGGTGGTGTGATTGTGGGTATGGCAATGCTAGTGGTGTTGATTATCATGATGGTGTAGTGGGAGTGTGGTGTAGTGGTAGTGATGGTATGCGGTGGCGGTGATTATGGTGTGGTGGTGCGTATGGTGATGCTAGTGAGGTTGATTGTGATGATGGTGTGGTGGTGTTGTTGATTGTGATGATGGTGGTGATGATGGTGGTGGTGTAGTGGTGGTTATGGTGATGCTAGCGGTGTTGATTGTGATGATGGTGTGGTGGTGTTGTTGATTGTGATGATGGTGGTGGTGTAGTGGTGGTTATGGTGATGCTAGTAATGGTGTTGATTGTAATGATGGTGTGGTGGTGGTGTTGATTGTGATGGTGGTGTTGGTGATTGTGATGGTGGTGTGGTGGTGGTGGTGGTGATTGTGGTGGTTATGGTGATCTTAGTGGTGGTGGTGATGGTGTGGTGGTGGTGATGCTAGCGGTGTTGATTGTGATGATGGTGGTGATGATAGTGTTACTGGTGATGATTGGCTGTCCCTCGACCAATTATTCGTTAGGTTGTGTGGCTATCGGTACTAATAAGATATTTTCTTTATTTCTTATATTTCTTTTACAATAAAATATTACAAGCAATTATAACGATTAAGTGTTTATCAAGAATGATATCCAAACTCGGAAATGTAAGAATATTTTTACTAAGTATATTATTAACATGGATATAATAAAGTGAACAGGAATAGATTATAAAATATAAGAACATACGAACATAAGAAAATGGGAGTCTGCAGAAAGCCGATTGGCCTAAGCAAGGCAGATCCCTGTCCCACACAACCCCAATTACAAAGCCCAATTATAGGCTCAACACTCTAATACCCTGAGGATCATCTTACCAAAACGGTTAGAGATTAACGCAGGATTACGGGGGTCTGCAGAGCGCTGATTGGCCCAACCCTGCTGATCCCCCTTCACACCCAACCCTTCTCGTCCATATGCTTATCCAATTTTATCTTAAAGCTCCCTATCGTTTTTAATCCCACTATAGCACTTGGTAGTCCATTCCACCCATCTACAACTCTGTTACCAAACCAATATTTGCCTATATCTTTTCTGAAACGAAATTTATCTAATTTGAAACCATTGGTACGAGTTCTTTCGCTATCACTGAGCTTTAGTACATTTGTCATGTCCCCTTTGTTAATCCCACTAACCCACTTGAACACCTCTATCATATCCCCTCTAACTCTGCGTCTCTCTAACGAATGTAAGCCTAATTTCTTCAACCTTTCTTTATACGGAAGATTTCTAATATTATGGATCATTTTTGTCATTCTACGTTGTACTCTCTCCAATGAATCTATGTCCATTCTGTAATAAGGACACCAAAATTGAACAGCATAATCCATATGGGGTCTCACTAATGACAAGTAAAGTTTTAAGATAACATCAGCAGTTCTGTTACTCACACTCCTTGAGATGAACCCGAGAATCCTGTTTGCCTTGTTTCGAACGCTTATACACTGTTGTCTAGGCTTCAAATCATTGCTAACAAACACACCTAGATCTTTCTCACAATTCGAGTTTTCTAATTCCACATTAGCTAGTTTATATTTAACATTTGTATGCATCTTCCCTATCTTTAATACCTTGCATTTGTCAATGTTAAACTTCATCTGCCAATTTACTGACCATTCGTGTAAGGTATCTAGATCCCTTTGGAGGCACTCTATATCTCTATCTGAATCAATTGTTCTCCCCATTTTGGTATCGTCTGCAAATTTACTTATCCTACTAGTTATACCTAAATCAAGGTCATTTATGTATATAACAAACAACAGAGGACCCAATACAGATCCCTGGGGGACACCACTTTTGACTGCTCCCCATTCTGACTTCGTACCATTTATGCTGACTCTCTGCTTCCTACCAATTAGCCATGACCTAATCCATCCCAACAACGCCCCACCTATTCCATGCCCTCAACCTTTCTCATCAATCTCTCATGGGGGACTCTGTCGAAAGCTTTACTGAAATCTAAATATATTATATCATATGACTTGTCATTATCTACTGCTTCATATACCTCTGAGAAAAAACTAAGCAAATTAGTAAGGCAATATACCAATATCGTCCGTAAGTTAGTCACGGGATTGGTTCATCATTAGCCAATAGGAGCTCTGAAGTCGCCGCAGCCTTACATCCTTACACCCGTCCGGCTGGCTCAGTTGATAGCGTGCCTGATTCCCACCTTGAAGGTCTCGCGTTCAATCCCCGCTCAGATTGAAAAGTTTTTCTGGGATACAGCCGACGGTTACCATCTCCCCATGAGCAAGGGGGATGGGTAATGGTCTCTGGTAGACTAAAGACAGCCAAGCGCTTGCGAATCCTCGAAGGAGGAGAGACGGGCGCTATATAAGTAACCAGAAGATTAATATTATTATTACATGGCAGAAATGAAAAACGCTGTCTTTTTTATAGATAATTTGGTTTTAACAAACACAATCTTCACAACTAGTTTATAAATTGTGTTGTATAATAGCCCATACAACGTAGAATAGGTAGGAGAAGGTACTGGTATTTTTTTAAAGTTGCAAAACAAATTAACTTACAATAATAATAATGAGTATAAGACGCCATAATAATTGTTTACTCACTTTCTTATTTTAGAAGTTTTTTTTCGATTGTTTTCTGAATGTTTCTACATTTGAAAACACTTTAATTAAGTAGATTTATACGTCCTGAACACGATGGTGTTTTTAAAATTGTTGTAAATATATTATTTTTCCAAATATGGGAATACTGCTAGTGGTTGAGTTGTTGTTTTTGTTGTTGTGGGCATTGGTGTTGGTGAAAGTGATGATGTTTTCGCTGCAGGGTTAGAGTTAATTGTGTTATTGTTGGCATGGCGATAGATGGCATATTGTTAGTCCTGGGGTTGTTGTTGTTGTTGTTGTTGTTGTGTATGTGGTGTAGGTTATATTAGTGTGTGTGTGTGTGTGTGTGTGTGTATACTGTATGTGTATTGATATGTGCGTGTTTGTGGTACGTGTGAGTGAGTGTGTTTGTATATTGTATGTGCATTGATATGTGCGTGTGGTGTGTGTACGTGTGTGTGTGGTATAAATAGGGACATACAGTAATAATAACACCACCCCTTCACACACAACACATACATGAGCGAGTGTAAATAACCTTATATAACACATTAAGGGCCCTCACGTTTGTACATGCACATATGCACAACCATACACAGACGCGCACACACACAGAGAGAGAGAGAGAGAGAGAGATACACGCTCTCATTTGCATCGACACACACGTATTATATACACACACATGCACATACACGTACAACGAACTTAAACAACATTAACACACAATGCACATACACACAAACGCACACACATACCACTTTCACAAGACTTTAAAAAGGTTTCATAATTGCGGTGATTTATTACTTGTCTTCATTCGTATATTTGTTAACAATGGCACTCTTCCCGCAGTAGTAAGACAATAATGGCCACAAACAGCCTTGGCCAGGTTTTGTGTTTATGTTGATTTATTCTTTTTAAAATATCACACTTAATTAACGGACAAAAGGAAAACCCCCATGGAACAAGGAACGAAACAAATAGGAAAACGTCCCAGGAGTAAGGAGGAACTAAAGTAAAACCAACCACACCAAAGACGGGAATGATACGAAAGATAAACACGATGTCCCGTATACCAAAATTACCCCACATCATCCACAAAAAGAATGAGAGCAAGAATATTCAACTCGGGACAGAAGACAAGAAGAGAAAGACATCGACAACAACAAAAGACACAGGCATAGCGAAGCCACGAACATCAACAACAACAAAAGATACACGCACAGCGAAGCCACGTGCACGGGATCACCACCAGCATACTACAAATAATACCCGCATATATATACCAGCTACTACTTCTTCCACGCCCTCTACGAACAACAGACGAGATGCCAGAATTGCCACCATTACACCAGAAATTCTATCAACACCAGGCAAAGATAACACTGGCATACTAGTGGTGATAGTCCTAGGATTACCCTCCCTTTCGAGGAAGGATTAAAGGCATGCCGAATAACCCAAAACGTCTGAGGAGTTCACTTTCCTATTGAGGAATTGTTGTTATACGTACCATGGTATAGTAATAACATTGAGGTCCAAAATAGGCTGCACCTTTAAATACTAGAAGTATTATTGACGGACATGTCCCGAATGTACTTCTCTTATTAAATATGCACTCCACAAACTATCAAAGGATACTTGACATGTCAAGGTCATTCGACTAGTTTCAGGGCTTTGCGAGACACCGTAACTGCCACTCAGCATACAGAAGTCCTTAGTACATCTGTCGAACAACATGTTAGCGGACATTTGTAATTAAAAGGTTTAAACACCGCCCCGAGGTCTCTGAACCTCTTATAACGGTCAGTTGGCAGATCGAGGAACATAGTAATGGTCATGACCTTATTATCTACTCGCGTTAGCCCGATATGTTGTCACTGTGTTATGGCATTTGAGACATCATATTCAAGACCCCACACCAAAAGTACCTGAACAGAACTTCACCACCGATTAGTATAACGGTCAGGATCGTCGAGTAACTATAGCTATATGCTAAACATACTCGCGTTCGTCCGATGAATGTGCCCAGTGTCATGACATTAAGGAGCTTCATTTAAGATCCGAAACCAACTAATCCAACTGTAACCTAAACAGCTGATCCACACGGCAGGCCAACCTGGACGGCCCAACGGAGACTCAGACGACCCCAGCTGTTACCTCAACTCATCAATTCTCCAGCTCCAAGTGTTAGCTCAGGAGTCCATATTGAAAACCAGAAATAAGTCAATACCCAGAAACGAGGTATATAAAATAGTCTACAAATATTGACTCTACCTAATTCTTACCAGTCCATTAATAAGTTAGAGTTCCTAAATATCAACTTTGCCTAAATTTCCACTAGTGCGAAAGTGTGGAAATAAAGTTAGAGTCCACCAATATTGACTCTACCTAATTTTCATCAGTGTATAAATAAGTTAGAGACCACAAATATTAATTCAAACTAAAACCTCACCAGTGCATTAATAAGTTTGAGTCCACAAATATTGATTCTGCCTAATTATCACCAGTGCACACTGCACAGGTGTTCCTAAAAAGTTAGAGTTCATAACCATCGACTCTGATTAAAATCCTTGTTCAAATGAACAAGTGTCTAGGACTCTAGAGTGTTGTTATAATTTTTTTAACTAGCACTATTGGTGTACGACTTAAAAGACTTTTAAAATAATATTTCACGAGTTCATTAAGAGGCAAGCTAACCATATTGTATAACTGATCTCCATCTAGATCCTCGAACGTCCTAGGACAGTTCATGTTGTATAAAGCCATTATTTATTCCTATGGACCTCTATATGTTATTTTTACGTGAGAGTTAGATAAATAAAACAACTGTTCATAAATATACTCGGTGCTATATGTATCCTCTATTTGTCTTCTATGCATGTGTTGTATGATCTTTGACTTCTCCAGTTAAGTAGAACCTACCAAATCCATTCTCAGAACATGGTAAAAACCCTGGTATAACACTAAAATTTTCTTTATGAAGTTGCTGGTCTCTCCTTAACTCGCCCAGGGGATATACATAGGATTGGCCACTGACTCATTGATTGATTTATGTATTGATTGGCTGACTGACTGATTGATTTATTGATTAACTAACTTTACTGACTGACTGATTCCTTGACTGACTGACTAACTAAAAATGTGACGTCCTAAATAAGATCTTAGCGAACAATCAACTATCCACCACAAAATTTCTTACTGCATAATAAGTATAAAGTTTAATTACACTATTATCAACATCCATGCAATAAACTGCACGTTTAAATCACAAATATACCAGGTATATTTAATTAACATATTATTGTGTGTTTTGTTTTTGTGTGTTCATTGTTTTCTATTGTGTTGTGTTGTCCCTATTCGGGCTCTGTTTTTAGTCGTACACTCCCCAAAAGAAAAGGAAAAATGGGAAATGGGCCTGAGTAGATACATACATACATAAACATTTTGTTTATACCGTTACCATTTTAGGTAATGTATGTTGAAAATAAAACAGGGGGCTTCCATCTGTTTCATCTCACGTGTATCCCTGGGGTTATCTAGACATATGGAATAATGACTTGTAAGCTTTCTGTTTTACCTCTCTGGTGCGTTGTTAACACCTTTAGGATCATGACGCGTTTTGGCAGTTTATTTTGGCTATTATTGCACGATTTTATGCAGCCTAGGAGTGATCTGTGTTGCGCTGGCCAGCTTGCCAGAATGCACTCGTAACTCGCTAGCGCTCGCCAGGGCAGTGAAATGGGCTACAATAATCGTAGAACGATGTTCTTTCTTTCATAGAGTTCATGTTGTCACAGACAGATCAGTGGTGATCTTTATTCTTGTCTGTGACACTTGGAAGTATTTTATATCTTTGATAGAATGTAAGATGCATTGTGCGAAGCTAAAGGAGAAAGAGCGAGGTAGGAAGCGAGGTGGTAGTATGTGCGTGTGTATGTACGTGTGCCTCCCGCGCCCGCAGGATTTTCCCACGCTCCTGATTGGTCGGCGGGCCTGACGCGTCACGTGACGCCTGCTCCTCATGACGTAGTCGTCTGTGATTGGGCGCCGCTGCCTTTGTTAGTGCTGGGGGGGGCTCCTGCCTGCGTTTCTCCTGCAGAGCTTGGCACAGCATCCTTGGTCCTACATGTCCTTTGCAATCTGTCCCCCCATATAACCCCCTGTACTACTTTCTCTCTCTCTGAACTTCTTCCTTTTCATACTTTTCTCTTTATTCAATTACTTATCCCTTCTGGTTCTGCATACGACTTCCATAGTCGGCCAGTCGTATTACCAGCACCAGATCTCCATATATGTTTGCACTAGTTTTAGGGAGTATTAGAGTCATAGTCATATGGTAGCCTAGTGTTGGGGTGCTTCTAATTATTGAGCTGTTCTTTCCCATTATTTAATGCTAGACAGTGGAAGGTATCTTTGGTCATTGTCTGAGTTATGTATGTGGCAAATCAGAGCCTGTACAACATCGACGAAGCTAGCTAGCCTGTAACGCTTGTGCATATTTTCCTTTGCGAGTGTAGCAGTATACAGGTGAAGGGCTTTTTCCTATACTTACCGGTATGCTTGCTACCTCATTTTGTTGACCTTTGTGGAGCGCCAGGGCAAGACCAGATACTAGAGATCTGGACTTAGCAAGAGAGCCTCCAAGTCACTTAACGTAACATAAGGGAAATCTGTTCAAGGGGAGACAGTAGGCTACGAGCATGCTTGTGCTCTGCCTAGTTTCCTGATACCTTTTATGCCACTGCTAGACTTTATTACTGAGAAAGACAGCATTGTGTTTATTACCTTTCATTGTGTATGCTTTAAGAATTATTCACACCTTATTTTAGCCTTGGTTGATGCGTAGTGCACAACCCAGTTTGGCTGTTACGTTGGCTAAGGAAGTACTGTTTCTGAGTGGTTATTATTAGTGCTGTCACAGAGTTGTTGCACTCCCTTGTTATATATATGTATCCTACTTATTGGTGTATTTAAGATATATACACGCTTTGGTGTCCTGCCCCTGCATTTATTTCTGTTCTATATTAACGAGCATCTTAGAGCATCAGACCTTTTCAGAAGATTCCTTATCTGATTGCTGTAGGACTAGACTTCCAGTCTTTTCATAGAGCATTGTAGAGTTTAGTATTGAGTACAGACTCACACTAAAGTTAACGTAAGCAATTACTCCCTTATTAAATCTTATATAGTTTATCCAAGCATTGTTATTACTTAAGAGCATTTTCATAACGTAAGTACTCCTGTTGTGAGTTGGCTTTGCCGTCACCGGAAAGCCTTTGTAGAAGTGCACTAAAACCCAGTTAATTGATACCCCGTTATCCAGTAGATTAACTCTGGAGGGTTTTAAGTGTTTTTGTTCACCGGCGTAATAGTTCGAGGGTTTGGAATTAGAGTACCGTTGTAATAGATATAACAAATGGCCGTTGTTGCAGATATAGCCTATCATCTAGTCCATTATTAAGTGCCCTTGTTTATTTCGTAGTGCCGGTCGTAACAAATGGCGACCTTAGACCAGAATATAGTGAACTGAATATTGCATTTTTGTTTTGGAGAAATCTTATTGCCATTTGGGGTTGAATTTATTTCTCGCATTGTTGGCAGTAGACATTGTTTTGAGGATATATAGAACTTGTTGGAGTTATTGGTGACCTAGTATTGCACTCAAGAACATCTTCGAATATTTTTTGGTGAATAAAGCTATGCGAAAGTTTGGCTACTTTTGTCTTGACTGAGATTTTTTTTTGTCACTGGACGGGTCTGAGCATAGTGAGGGCACATCAGTGCGAGAGGCAGGCGAGGAGGTGGAGAAGGTGGAGTTGTTAAGCGGCGTTCGGGTGGTGAACAATGAGGAGGATGCTCGGATATTTTTGGAGGAGCCTGTGTCAGCGGATCGTGTGTCGGGGCTAGATCGGTACGGACTGCAGTGTGTAGCCACGGTCTTAGGGTTTCCCGGTACTAGTGGTTTGTCGAGAAGTGAGCTGGTTGCCTGTGTGCTGGGTGGGGTGCATGGGGATTCGGGTGGAGCGGCAGCTGGGGCACCTTCGGCCCAGCCCCCATTCCACTCGACTCCTACCATGGCGCCCCCTCGGGCTCCGGAGCCGGGTACGTTCCCGCAGGCTGATGCCCGCTGGCGGTTGGGTATGCCTCTAGGTGATTCACGGGGTGGGTCCCCAATAGTAGCACCCCCTCCTTAAGGTTTGTCTTCCGAAATGTTGTTTCAGCTCGAACTCGCCAAACTTCAGCAGCAGGAGCGACAGGCTAAGCATGAGGCTGAGCTCGAGCAACGAAAGCATGAGGCTGAGCTCGAGCAGCGGAAGTATGAGGCTGAGCTCAGGCAGCAGCAGCAGCAGCGAGAGGCTGAGCTCAGCGAGCGAGAGTCTGAGCGCAAGTTTGAGTCTGAAAGGTATCGTGCTGATGTTGACCTAGAGAAAACTCGGGTAGAGGTGACGAGGAACCGGGTCGTCCAGGGGGGTCGAGCCCATGACCAGTCCCTGTCGCATCTACTTAAGTTGGTTCCAGTGTTTGATGAGTTAGGAGTTACAGAATTTTTCTCCGGTTCGAGAAAAAGTGCCAGGAGCACCAATGGCCCGAGGAGAAGTGGGCAGCCCTTGTTTCTTCACGATTGACGGGGAAAGCACTCAAGGTGTATGATGCTTTGCCCTAGATTCCTGTGTGAATTACGAGTTGTTAAAAGAGGCTGTCCTGAGGGCGT
>JBAKBP010012743.1:0-66106 GCA_037953745.1 Lithodes maja
CATCTACCAGATTAAGTGCTCTCGGCAATGCTCCCCATACGACATGCAGTCTCAATGGTTCTCCTGCCTGAGGTCCACCAGGGTGGGCCCCAGACAAGAGCTCCACCAAAAGTACATGTTTCCAGTAAGGGATAGGAGGATAGGAGGATAGGCAGTCACGGGCCCCAGCAGTGCACCAGCTCGGGAGCATCACCATTGACTGCCTCAGAGTGGTACTGTGGGATAGTTATGATGAGGCACTGATATCTCCACCCCGAGATCGGTGCTATCTCGAGGGGTTCTATACTGGCACTCCTATCGGTGTTGTCATGGGATTACAGCTGGCAGTGATGTGGGACGCTCTACCACCCCCACCAACCTGCAGAGCCCCTGGTTAAGTCATGTTTCGTTGTCATAATCGGTATTGGCATAATCGGTATTGTCATAATCAGTATTGTTCAGATTGTTAGTTGCGTTATTTATGGATAATTCCTTCTTGTATATAAAGGCTGCGGCTGTTGAGGATTATTATGTAATGTTGTTGGGAACCATGCATGAGATCTGTTATTCATTGATTCTTTTAATTCCAGGTAGTACGGATCCTCCAACAGCTCTAAATTATTCCAGACCTTAATTGCCCTGTTGTGCAGTTTTTGATTTACTGGATTTAGTTTACTAAGATTGTGAAGTTCTTCTGTTGTGAAATTGTATGGGTAAGATTCGTCATAGGCAAAACGAAGGGCTTTATTCTGGATTTTCTGCAGTCTAAGTAGTTGTGTGTTTGATAGTCCTGTGAGAGGTATGCATGGGTATTCAACAGTGGGTATAACATAAGCCTTAACTAAATGAAGTTTGATATTTAGTGGAAGATCTTTGAACTTATATACATCTTGTAGCGCTCTATTACCTTTGTTAATTAAATCGGTGACATGCTTTATGACTCCTCCGTTCGTGATTTTGAGGCCCAACGTCTTGCCTTCCCTTTTTTGCTCCATAAGATCACCCTCTACAATTATGTCTACTGTTTTCTTTACTGCTAGTGGAATTATTGTAAATTTGTTAATGTTAGTCTTTATTTTCCAGGCCCTTTCAAATTGATTTACTCTAGTTATCTCGTTTTCCACCCTATTAGCCATCATCCTCCTCGATTTTCCCCTGTAACTGATTACCTGAGTAATATCGGCGTATACGATATTCATACATCCATGTGCTGGCAATGGTAGGTCCATGGTATAGATGGAGTATAAAATTGGTGAGAGAATACCACCCTGGGGCACCCCGCTCAACAGCTCAAACTCAGGGCCAATCGTATTGTTTATCTGGATTCTAGCACTCCTATCCATAAGGTAATCACATAACAGTTTCTCTAGATATTCAGGTAGTTGTAGCTGCAAGATCTTAAATTTGAGCCCCTCATGCCAGACCTTATCAAATGCTTTTGACACATCCCTTAATACCATATGGCACTGATTTTTTTCCGCCAAAGTCTGTGCAATTTTTTCATATATTATAGCCAGTGCTGTGGTGGTGCCCCTGTTCTCCCGAAAACCATGCTGTTGGTGTGGAATTAGATTATTTCGGTTCAAATGTAGTCTTAGCCGTGTGTATATGCATCTCTCCAGCAACTTACCTGGGACCTCCAGTAAAGAAATTGGTCTATATGATTTTGGGTCGTAGTGTGATTTATTTTCTTTGGGAATGAAGTGGAGAATTGCTTTTTTGAAGCGATCTGGAAAGTATCCCATTGATAGAGTCAGGTTGAATATAGTTACTAGCATTTTTATAGATTCTTCGGGTAGTTCTTTCAAAATGGTGGAATCTATTTTGCTGTTTCCAGGTGCTTTACGTTTCAGGGATTTGATATGACGATGTAGTTCCTCTAAAGTTATTTTGCTTGTTACAAAGTCCTGTTGGTTGAAGATTGACAGGTCTGCTACATGGTCGGGGGTTATTCTATGTCGGTTTTCTCTCAGAAACTCGTGAACCCTCTCTTCATTCTCCTCATCAAATTCTTCATTTTCATCTTCAGATATTCTGAAAGTTGGTTCCCATATTCTTCTAAATATTTGTTCCTTCTCATTATCATCATATATTTTGGTGTTGTGGTCGTCGATAATATATTTTGGCATTCCCGATTTACCGCCCTTCATGTCTCTTACCCTTCTCCAAAACTCTACCGGTGCATGATATATTTGTGTTAAGTTTATGATTTTTTCATTGTATTGTTCATCATGGATTCGCTTACTTTCCTCCTCAATCTCCCGCTGCAGTCTCCTATATTCTCTGTACTTGCCATAATTCCAACCCCCCACTCCTGCATCTATACTCAATTGTTTGTATTGATTTTGGATATTCCTTAATGCAGCACTGGAGATGGCTCGTGATTGTATCTTAGATGACGTAGTTGGAATATGTTTGTCAATAGCTTTTTGTGTGATTTTGTACCATTGTTCCACCATCTCATCGACCTCCTCAACACCTACTTCACCCTCATTGTAATTGTGCATATTACTAAGTTCGTCAGATATTGTCTCCCTGAAACTGTCCCAACTCACATTGGGAAAGAAATAACGCTTCCTAGCTGGTTCATAGATTGCTTTGGCAGTTAGTGTAATGATAATTGGTATGTGATCTGATGTAGTTATTGGACCTGGGTCAATCCTTACATTATGTCTGCACTTGTTATTGCCCAAGATTATGTCTGGTGTTGTATGAGAGTTTGCCCTAATAAAAGTAGGAAAATTAGGACCGATATGCACCAGTTTATTATTTCTCATCAACCTAGCAAGACTTTGGCCAACAAGATTTTCTGATCTATGTCCGAGAAGCGTGTGTTTTGCGTTCAGATCCCCCACAATGTATGTCGGCTCGTGTTTAGACTGTAGTCTATGGAAGTCTGGGAATGGTAAAAAAGGGCGTCTGGGGGGTAGGTATGTGGTTGCAACATTAATTAGTCCCAAGGTTGTTTCTATAGATACGCAGAGTACATCAGTTATATAGTCTTCATCTATCTTGTGTCTAATGTCACTTCTAATGAGGATTGCACTTCCATCATTTCGTTCACCTGAATTATTGACAAGGTATGTTATATATCCATGGATTTTTATTTGGTCTTGCTGGGTACAGCCATGGCCATTGATTAGTATAACATGTGGGTGCTCCAGTAGATACGAATTTGTCAGTAGTTGTTTGCGGGTCTCCCAGTGAAGTACATTATGCTGCATTATTTTCAAAGTTTCCATAGTTAAGGGAATAAGATAACCTGACTTAACAGATATAAGTTAAAAAGTGTCTATAAGTTTCCCTTAACGCGACTTCTTCCTCTTTGATTTATTGTCTTCTTCTATGAAGTTATCCGCTTGCAGGCCACTCTTAGTCTTTTTGTATTCAAGATCCTGGAAGACCCTTAGTGTGTCTGACAGGTTAATTTTGTCTGTGATAAGCATATCGTACACATATTTGTGTTCAAAATTGGGATTGCTGTATATCCATTTAAATTTGTTTTTCTTTACACCATCCAGTAGCACATCCGTCCCTAATGGTTGGGGCCAACCTTGTGAGCCTGACGTCACAATTAAGAGTCCCATTTCAGATGCCTTGTGTTTATGTCTTCGTGTCCGTTCTGTGTCTTCACTATGTTCCTTAGATTCTCTCCTTTGACTGGAATTTTTCCTACTGGTTGATGCTTCTGCATGTGCTTGTGATACTATAGTATTTCCCGGCAAGAACACTTCAGGTACACTACTTGTGTCTTCAAAAATTTGGCTGCTGGACTGTGTGGTTTCTGGCAATATGACTGTGGGCAGGTTGTTCAGCCTGAGTGATTCGTTAAGCACTAAGCGTTAAGGGGAGGTGTGGTGGAGTGGTCATGCCACTGGATTGGTAATCCAATGGACCCGGGTTCAAATCCCGATATGTCAATGGGAAGATATTATTGGGATTGAATTTGTGCTGTACCTAGTATCAGTGCATTACCACAAAGCCCACCGAAATGCCAAAAAAATACCCTCATTGTTCCCTGATTAAATAACACTGTATGAATATTCCCATATTCAAAATATGTTACAGGGGGACAATGCCTAGTGAGTTCACTGCTCAATAGGTGGCGTTCTGAGAGTGAGGGTCTGAGTCTGGAGGGTGAGACGGTGAAGCGCTTGAGCGAAGCAACCAGCAGCTTCAGAGATGGAGCTGCTTCGTGCCATGATGGATGCTTCACATGTCTCACTCCCCAGACTGGAACAAGACCTCACGGGCTTCACCGTGTTGAGCGGTCGAATGTACAGGCTCTCAGCCTATGCCCGAGAGGGAGTAGTTGGAATATAGAAAAAAAAAAAAAAAAAAAAAAAAAAAAAAAAAAAAAAAACTGCATTGAATACCCCTGGTTGTGCTAAGTTACGTGTATGTGCGTAAAACACCAGAGTCATGAGTTTGCATGAGGTTTCTTTGTCCAAGTTGGGGTTAGGTGGCATGGCTTGTTGCTGAGTTATGTGAGCATATGTTCTATTCTGGTTTTTCTGTGTTTTATTTTGCATTTGATCCTTCTTGGTTTTGATTGCATCCCTTCTCTTAGGGCAGGCCATTGCTGTGGTTCGATGTTTTCCTTTACAATTGATGCATGCTTTTGTGCCAGTCTGACAGTTCCTCCACATGTGTCCTTCCTCACCACACTCAGAGCAAATTAGATAATCATCAGGCTTGGGACATTTACTGGTAGTGTGTTTCTCGACTGCATAGCACCTGTAGCAAGTCATAAGTGGTACATATTCTTCTAGTTTCATATTTGAAGGCTGGATACTCAAATTGAAAAGTAGTAAACCTTTTTCCATCGTTTTCTGGGCATAAGGGTTTTGCTTAAAGGTAACCTTCATTGTGTTGCTATTTGGAAATTTATACACAGAGTCTATTTCATTTCCTACCCACTGATTTGAATTCATCATCTCTTCCTTGATATCCTCCTCATTGTTTTCATATATGACATCATTCACTCTGAAGATGATCACCGTCCTCTTGGCTTTCAGTTCAGGAGGCATTATTGGGTCAAAATCATGTTCTTTAAGTATGGTGGTACATACACCACCAAATATCTTGTCAGTATCAGAGTCATCCTTGGTTAGACAGATAAAGCCATCCTCCAAGGTGATTAGATTTGTGGCATATATATTCTGCTTTGAGAGAATCTCTAGCAGTTGTTTTTTCCTTTGTTTGTCCTTTGGATTTTTACTTTTAATTTTTACCCTAGCCATCTCTGCATATTATGGGGTCTGAATAAGAACGAAATGGTGAGGAGATCGATTGGGTCTGGATCAAGATTCGTGCCACCTCTCTGATTGGCCGGTGAGATCCCGCCTTGATCCCCCAAAGCAAAATTCAAAAGGAATGCGACGTTAAAAAAGTGAGCAATTTAAACTCCGTTAAAAACAAAATAAAATAAAGGTGTAAAGAATATATAAATTAATAAAAAAGAACACAATATCCCATGAGTTAAAACTTCTTAACAAATAAGAAGCCCTAAGGCAAGGATAAGGGAATGAGAATTGTACGTTAATATAGTCAAATTGCCAAAAGCAAGACAAGGAAACTGGGGATGGGAAAACAAAGGATAATTACGTTAAGGTTAATTACAAAATTAAAATGAAATTTAAAAACACCGAGGTTGAACTATGAGAAGAAATTAAAAATTTAGTAAAAGAGGGACAATGAAGTTAAAAGAAGTGCAAGAAAAGTTCCTGCCAGATCAAGTAAAAAACGTTCAGCCAATCAGGAGTGAGCTGGCCTGCCAGAAGACTCTTCGTGATCCTGGGAACACGGGCAAGCACACGCAAGAACCATGGAATTAAAAAAAAAAAAAAAAAAATGCTCAAACCCCGCTGTCGTGACAAACAGAATGTAGTAAATAAATGAAATTAAAATTTGAAAAAAAAACACAATATCCAAGGAGTTAAAACTTCTTAATAAAATAAGAAGCCTTAAGGCAAGGATAAGGGAATAAGAAAAATTACGTTATTATGAAGTCAAACTACAAAAATGTAGGCAAAAAACAAGCTAAAATTAAGAAAGCAATAAATTTACGTTAAAGGATAGAGATAAAGGGAAATTTACGTTAATATTAGGTCAAACTACAAAATGCAGGACAAAAAACAAGCTGAAGTCAAGTTGCAAAAAAAGTTACGTTAAATTTAGATACAAACTAGGAAGAAATGTTTAAAAACAAAACAAAATAAGGTGCAAAGTTAAAAAGCTCTCAGGCCACCCACCGCCTAATCCCTGGACTGATTTCAGCTAAGATAAAACCTGATCCTAAGTGCCCTTGGTGTCACCCTACGGATGACACCTGTTAGCTAACCTGCCTAGCGCCTTGGGCTGCCAGCACCCCTTAACCACCAGCCTCTAAAGGCTGTCGAATGGTGTTTGGGTACCAGTGCCACTGGAGCGTCTAACCCCTAACAATACCCTGCTGCCAACTTTTCCTCCCTCAGCTCCTAATGAGCCCCCCTCATGGAACCACCCTGCGGTGGCCCTTCAGGGTTCGATTCGGTACTAAAGAAGGCAGCGTCTACTGGGTGGGACGGGCAAGTATTAAAAAAAAAGAAGGGTGCTGAAACCAGTCCAGGTAAAAAACGGCAGAGACCAAAAAAGCAGACTCAAGAATAAAATTTCTGAGTCCAGCTAAAAATTGCTAAATTGAAGAAAAATCTTCAAGAGTAAAAAAAACAGAGTCCAGAAATGGCCGGAACTCCGTCAGTTAAAACACTTGGTGGCGAGTGGATTCCAGAGGGCTAGGGGAACGACTGTCCAGGACAAGCAAGTGAAAAAAAGGATGTGATTAGAATAGGGACAAAGCATCATATTTATACAAAATTCGAGAATCAAGTAGAGGGAGGTGGGCGGAGCTACTGGGTGTGTGGTGGCTGTTCATTGGTGGAAGGCAGTCTATTCGCGAGACGGGCACTAAATCTTATCGGTGGTTGGTTGTTGGCTGTGGGTGGCTGTGATTGGTTGGTGTTGTCAGTTGTGTGCTGAGCGTGGAAGCGTAAGGGAGGGGGGCACGGGGCGAGAGGAAGGCAGGGGGCAGCATGCCTGTAGCGCTTGCCTGAATGAAGAATTTGAAGGTCTTGTGTTTGGTTGTTGATGCTGGGGTTGAGTGTTTGGATGTATAGAGCTTCTAAAATAGCTAGTCTTCTGGGGTCTGATTCTTTGTTGAGTATGGTGGTTTGTTTGTCTAGGTCGGCGCGAGTCAGGGCAAGATGGTGGGGGGCTTGATAGTGATCTTTTATAGCGTCAGATTGAAGGTGGAGGGTTAGTTGACGGGAAAGGCGAGTCTGTGTCATTCCAACATAGGATAGGGGTCCACAGTCCCCAGAGGTGCAAATATGCTGGTATATCACATGATCGTCTTTCGGTTGGTTGGTGGAAATGGGGCGGTTACGGAGGACAAGGTTGGAGGTCTTAGGAGATTTGTAGTAGATAATTAATTTTATTTTATTGTCAGGGTTGGTGGGGGAGGACGTTTTTGTGAATTATTTCTTTCATAATAGATTCGTCTGTTGTGTGGTCGGAAGACATGTAGTTTCTGTAGAAAAATGTAATGTCATTGGCCGGGTTGGTGCTAGGGGGGTCTTGTTTGTACCATTTTTCTAGGTGGTGGTTGATGGCATTGGTGACGTCAGTGTTGGAATACCCATTGTTGACTAGGACCTGGGTGAGCCTTTCCAGTTCATTGTGTGTGTCATTCCAGGTGGTGCAATGGGTGAGGGCTCTCCTGACATAGGCGGCGATGGTGGACTGTAGGTATCGTTTAGGGCATTCACTTTCCCCATTAAGACATTGGCCATTGTTAGTAGGTTTGGTGTACACTGTAGTTTTGAAGCCGTGGTCGTGGAGGGAGACAATGAGGTCGAGGAAGGGTAGAATTCACGACATTGCCCTACATTGCTATCCTCTATCCATAAAACACTACTCTTCCCACTACATATCATACATATAACACCATACACCTTACCCAATAAATATGGCAGTACAATTGTTAAGAGCAAACCTGGTGGTCCGTCGGATATCCACCCCCGGCAGGGTTGGGTCATTGACACAGGGCCCTCCCGGTCGTCATCATGCGACTGTGTCAAGAGCATTGCAACGTCCCAAAGCTGCTCGTCGGTGCAGCTTTTTCTTTAGCAATATAAGGGGACTTCACTCTAACATCAATTCTGTACACCAATTTCTTCAAGCAGAATCCCCTACTCTCCTTTTTTTGACAGAGACTCAAGTAACATCCACATCTGACACGTCTAGATTTAATTTTCCAGGTTATCAACTGCTCCAAAATTTCAGACCTAAAGGAGGTGTATGTTGCTTCGCAAAATCTGAAATTGCCCTGGAGGAGGTTACTAGTTTCAATTGTCCCTATTTTGATTATTCTATATACAAATTAATTTCTGCTGGTAAATTTAAATACATATGTTGCATCTACCGTTCCCCAAATACTCCTCCAGAGCAAAGTCTTTTTGATTCTCTGTCCTCACAACTCAGTGTCCTCAACTTAAATGCTTCTTCTGAAATCACTGTGTTCGGTGATTTTAATGTCCATAATGTTGAATGGCTCACTCATTCAGCCAGGACTGATGATGCTGGTCTTGAATGTGAGCTATTTGCAGACTCATTTAATCTCACTCAACTAGTCAACCAACCCACCCGTGTACCAGATAATCCTAATCCTAATTCCCACCTACTGGACTTATTTTTAACAACCAATTCAGAAAATTATGATGTTACAGTGAGGTCCCCGCTTGGATCTTCTGATCACTGTCTGATACAGGCCACCTGTCTATCACCTACCACACCTTCCCACTCTGAACCTGTTTTGGTGACTAAATGGCATTACGATAGGGCAGACTGGGAGGGTCTTCAAGGTTTCTTTATTGATATTCCCTGGACCTCTTTCTTTTCTAATGATGCACACTCCACCTTGAGCCACATACAAGATTTTGTAAAAATTGGAATGGAAACTTTTATTCCTCATCAAAAGTACAGTAAAAGATTTAATTCACCTAAATGGTTTGACCATAATTGTGCTAGAGTAACTGAACAAAAAGCAATAGCCTACAATGCATACACAAGATCAAAAACACATGAAGCCTTTAATTACTTTAGAAACATCAGAAATCATGCCAAAACTGTATTAAACCTAACTAAATCAAACTTTCTCCACAAGCAGGCAAATAAACTTCTAAATAATCCAAATGATAACAAAATATTTTGGTCTACTCTTAACTCATTTAAATCCAACTTCACTACTGCTTCATCCATTCCACCATTAAAATCTCCGACTGGCAATCTTGTAAGTGACCCACGAGGTAAAGCTAACCTTCTTGCGGATATTTTCTCCACCAACTCAACCTTAGATGAAATAAATCAAGATGTCCCTGTACTTAATTTTAATTCGCCTGAAATTCCCTCACTTAAGATCCACACCAGACATGTCAAAACTATTTTGCAGAATCTCTCGGTAGATAAGGCTCCTGGTCCAGATGAAATTCCTCCAATAGTACTTAAGAATTGCTCCTTGGTGCTCGCTCCTGTATTGGCAAAAATTTTCCGTCTGTGTACTCATACCTCATGCTTCCCAGTACCCTGGAAAGAAGCAAACATCCATCCAGTTCCTAAAAAAGGTGCCTCTTCAGATCCATCAAACTACAGACCAATAGCTATAACTTCCACTCTTGGTAAAGTCTTTGAAATTATATTAAATAATCACATAATTAAGCATCTTGAGAATAATAAATTAATCAGTGATAGGCAGTATGGTTTTAGACGATGTCGATCAACTGCAGACATGCTTTGCCTTCTTACGCATCAAATCAACCAAGCTACAGACCAACATGGTGAAACACATACAATAGCACTGGATATATCAAAGGCATTTGATAGAGTCTGGCATCAATCCTTATTGTCGAAGATGTCACACTACGGCCTTGCATCATTAGTTCCACTAATTTCTTCTTATCTTCATAACAGAAAAATATGTGTAATGGTAGATGGCCTTTATTCTCAATTTCACTCAATAAATGCTGGTGTTCCCCAGGGATCAGTTTTGGCCCCAATTCTGTTCCTCATTCATATCAATGATCTCATATCTACCACTCATAATCCAATACATTCCTACGCAGATGACTCAACACTCCACAGTTCCTTCACATTTACCAATTCTTTCACCCAACCCGATCTTATAAATTCAAAAATAAACACTGCAATTTCTCTGAACCAGGACCTTTCTAGAATTAATGGATGGGGACAAAAAAATCTAGTTTCCTTTAATGCACAGAAAACCAAGTACATTCAATTTTCTAACCAACAGAATCTCACTGACTCCCATATATTTTTTAATGATGTAAATATTCCCACTTCCCCTAGTCTTGACATTCTCGGTGTAACATTAACTACTAACTTGAGCTGGACACATTATGTTAGAAGCATTGCTAAGAATGCCTCTAAAAAACTGGGACTCCTGTACAGAGTTCGAGAATTCTTCACTGACGAGCAGTTGGCCGTGATATATAAAAGTCATGTGCGTTCTCAGATGGATTACTGTTCACCTCTGTGGGGTGGAAGTGGAGTGGTTGCATTGAGGCAGTTGGACAAAATTCAAAATAAAGCTATTAGATTAATCAATAACCCTGCAATCACACAGGACCTTCCTACATTATCCATACGAAGAAACGTTGCATCCCTTGCATTATTCTACAGATATTTTCACAGCAATTGTTCCGAGGAACTTGCTTCAATTGTGCCGCCTCTCCACATCTTTCCCCGTAGAACTAGGGCAGCTGAGAGCGCCCATGAATTTACACTTTCTCCTCCACAATGCAGGACTTCTGCTTATCAGAATTCATTTATCCCCAGAGCTACTACTCTTTGGAATTCACTTCCCTCGAATTGCTTTCCACAAACTTACAATCTACAAATGTTTAAATCCAGTTGTTACAAACATTTTATGAATGGAGGATGCCTTTAGGCACATGGACCTTTTTGTTTTATCTGTGTTTTTCCTTCCTCCGTTCATTGTCTCTTTAAAAAAAAAAAAAAAAAAAAAAAAAAAAAAAATTCCATCGGTGGTTTCATCGTATGTGAAGTTGAGTCCGGAGGCGGCCATGAAGCGCTGCTGGAGGTCCCTGAGTTCGCCCAGGTCCTTCACCCGCACGAAGATATCATCGATGTACCTGCAGTAGACAGTGGGCCGGTGGGCAGCCAGGAGTTCCTCTTCGATAGTTCCCATGAAGAAATTGGCGAACAGGACCCCCAGGGGGCTTCCCATCGCTACACCGTCGATTTGCTGGTACATATTCCCGGTACATAAGAACAAATTCAAAAGGATCACTCGCAACCCTACTGACGAAATAGAAAAGGAAAGCCAACACCACCATCACTGCTATCAACGCCAAAGCCGATGGCGTACACCTGAAGAAACTCATCGGCGAATTCACACCAGGTTATGCTTACGGTACTATAAAAACCCACAAACCCGGGAACCCCCTCCGCCGCATCATATCACAGATCCCTACTGCTACCTACCAGACCGCCAAGGCCCTGAACAAACTCCTCACCCCTTTTGTTCCACGGCAATACAACCTCAACTCTGCTTATGACTTCCTAGAAATTCTACGAGATGCCCCCCCAGCTAACGACCACATCATCGCCTCCCTCGACGTAGAGAGTTTGTTTACCAACGTGCCCGTTGACAAGATCATAGATTTTATCCTACGTCGAGTTTACCACTGCCCTAATACGCCCCCCCTGGACATCCCGGAGAAGGCCCTGAAGACGCTCTTGGAACTATGTACCAAGGAGTCCCCTTTCCTCTGCCCCCGCAGGAATATGTACCAGCAAATTGATGGTGTAGCGATGGGAAGCCCCCTGAGGGTCCTGTTCGCCAAGTTCTTCATGGGAACTATCGAAGAGGAACTCCTGGCTGCCCACCGGCCCACTGTCTACTGCAGGTACATCGATGATATCTTCGTGCGGGTGAAGGACCTGGGCGAACTCAGGGACCTCCAGCAGCGCTTCATGGCCGCCTCCGGACTCAACTTCACATACGAAGAAACCACCGATGGACATCTACCCTTCCTCGACCGCCTTGTCTCCCTCCACGACCACGGCTCCAAAACTACAGTGTACACCAAACCTACTAACAATGGCCAATGTCTTAATGGGGAAAGTGAATGCCCTAAACGATACCTACAGTCCACTATCGCCGCCTATGTCAGGAGAGCCCTCACCCATTGCACCACCTGGAATGACACACACAATGAACTGGAAAGGCTCACCAAGGTCCTAGTCAACAATGGGTATTCCAACACTGACGTCACCAATGCCATCAACCACCACCTAGAAAAATGGTACAAACAAGACCCCCCTAGCACCAACCCGGCCAATGACATTAAATTTTTCTACAGAAACTACATGTCTTCCGACCACACAACAGACGAATCCATTATGAAAGAAATAATTCACAAAAACGTCCTCCCTACCAACCCTGACAATAAAATAAAATAAATTATCTACTACAAATCTCCTAAGACCTCCAACCTTGTCCTCCGTAACCGCCCCATTTCCACCAACCAACCGAAAGACGATCATGTGATATACCAGCATATTTGCACCTCTGGGGACTGTGGACCCCTATCCTATGTTGGAATGACACAGACTCGCCTTTCCCGTCGACTAACCCTCCACCTTCATTCTGGCGCAATAAAAGATCACTATCAAGCCCCCCACCATCTTGCCCTAACTCGCACCGACCTAGACAAACAAACCACCATACTCGACAAAGAATCAGACCCCAGAAGACTAGCTATTTTAGAAGCTCTATACATCCAAACACTCAACCCCAGCATCAACAACCAAACACAAGACCTTCAAATTCTTCCTTCAGGCAAGCGCTACAGGCATGCTGCCCCCTGCCTTCCTCTCGCCCTGTGCCCCCCTCCCTTACGCTTCCACGCTCTCCATCGCTCTCCAGTTCGACAGCACCATTACCACACGCCCTGACTTCAGGATCTTCCAGCTGCAAGGAACATATATCAGCAGGTGCGAGATTATCCAAGTTCATCTTAAATAATTTATTTCCACCTCCAATGTCCCGCTGAGCCATCCTTTCCTCACGCTGCGCATAACGATGCTGTCGCAGTCTCTTCCTGCCCTGCACCTGCACTAGCGGTGACAGGCCCCGGGGCCTCTCCAGACTCTAACATAGGTGCCAATAATGAGTCACCAAGAAACACTGCCGGCTCAAAACTCTCCAATTGACCAACACTTCCCGTTTTCTTGTGACCTTTCCTCCGCGGTATGATAGACTGAGGTGGTGGCTGCAAGGCTCCGGATGTCTGAGAACGCGTCACAACACACGCCATGGTTTGTACGCTACACTTCTCAACCCACTCCTGTTCCTCCCTACTAACGTCGGCCGCCTTCTCGGCAACGACCAAGGGTGAAACCTTAGAAGCAGGCACCGCAAAGTCGTTGCCGAGGAGGAGGTCGACGCCCCCAACAGGCAAGTTCTCTACAATTCCTACATCCAGCTCCTTCGCCACACCACCCACCTCCAGCTCCATCCGCACCAGCGGGTAGGACTTCGTAGCATTGATCCCCTGAACTACCACCACCCGAGCAGCGTTAATCGGTCTACCAGTAAAGTTCTTTAACAAGGTCTGAGAAGCCCCCGTATCACGCAATAGCTTAACTCCTAGCCTTTCGCCAGCCCACCTCACAAAACCATGCCCTCTATGACCCCCAGAGACGTCGCGGACAGGGTTCGAGCCTTCCGGACTCTTGAACACAGGCTGTGTCCCACCCTCTGACGAACTACCCTTGGCAAACTCAGAAGATATAAGCGACACCCCTATGCTGCGGGCCAATGACACAACCTTGTTTGGTGGCTTGTTCGGACAAGCATTTGCAAAGTGACCCTCCTTGTGACATGCGAAGCACTCTTTACTCTTTGGTTTCCCTTGGGAGTGGGAGGTACCATTAGACTTCTTATACGGGACGGTATTTGGTTTATGTTCAGTTTTATTGTCAGTGCTAGATGGTTTTGTGTATTTATGTGTATAAAAATTCTTGGGAGGGGGTGGGGTACGATCCTTTGCACCCGACACTCCTAGCTGCTGCTTCGCACCCTCGAATTAATGACAGTCGGAGGTCAGCCATTTCTGCTGCCTCCTGGAGAGTTCTAGGATTTTTTTCCTTTATATTTAATGTCAAGTCCCCGCCTGTGCACTTAAAGAACTGCTCCAAGAGAACCAGCTCACTCAACTCCTCAAAAGTAGCTGCCCTCTCAGAACGCAGCCAATGTCGTAGTGCATCAGACAAGTCCCGGGCGTGTTCTAGGAAGGTACTATCCTTGCCCTTAGTAACACCCCGAAACTTCAAGCGGTAAGTTTCTGGTTGTAACTCATAGGCCCGTAGCACAGCCTTCTTTAGCTCATCATAAACTACACAGGACTCTAAAGGTAGTGCATCATACGCTTTTAGCCCCTTTCCTAGGAGTCTTGATGAAACTAATGCTGCCCACTTTTCCTGAGGCCACTGGTGTTCCTGACACTTCTTCTCAAATCACATAAAAAACTCAGCCACACCTAATTCATCGAACACAGGAACTAGTTTAAGCAGGTGCGACAATGATTGGTCCCGATGTCTGTTACCTCCCCCAATATTTCGCCCTGTTACCTCCACTCGAGATCTCTCCAGCTCCCTGTCAGCCCGATACCTAGTAGACTCTGCCTGCAGTTCAGCCTTTCATATAGCAACCTCAGCCTGAGCACTAACCTGTCTTTCGGCGGCCTCAACCTTGGCCATCTCAAGCCGAAACAACAAATCTGGAGTCAACCCTTGAGGAGGGGAAGGTGCATTTAATGGGGAGGGTCCCTGTGATTGAATTTCACGCTGCCATTGACCATCAACTTGGGGGTATGTACTAAATTCAGGCACCCTGACATTTGATACGGGGGTAGAGTGGAGGGGGGGCTGGGGACCGGGGCCCCCAGTCGCCTCTCCACCCAGGTCTCTCCCTTCTAAACCCAATATCAAAGTCCTCAGCTGATCTTTCCTCATGCCACTTAAACCCTGGTGACCCTGAAGACCTGCCACACACTTTAAGCCATACTTATTCAGCTTCAACACCCTGTCAGCGGTAAGGGGCACCTCTAAAAATCTTCTAGCACCCTCCTCGCTATCGACTAGCCACTCCACAGGTCTTTCTCCCTCCAAGCCCGTATCGTGACCTGACCCATCACTGTGTTCTGATGTATTAGACATGCTTGTGTACTGCAGTAATTATCACGGTTATAGAATGTGCCTTATCTCCTATGCAAGTATGTATATACTAATGTTATTTAAAGTCTTTAATGTGTTATATTGGTTGCTCCAAAAAAAAAAACTCTATGTCCACTGTATTCCTCTAATCATAAGGAATCTCAAAACAAATGACCACTATATTCCTCTGTTCAGTAAATCCTATGCAAGGTCGCCATTTGTTACGTCCTGGGATATATAAACACTGGACTCTTTCTATTGGACTAGGTATGCGGCAACAAGCAACAACGGAAAACGCTAGATCCAACCCTTATCTATAAACCCAGGCAACAAACCACCCTAAACCGTCAAGAGTCCTGCCTGGACAACGAGGTATTCTATGACTCGGTTACAGGGTGCACGCACTATAGACTGCTGATAGTCAAGCAGGCTATATAAACGATCACACAATTAAGTTGACTTAAAGCTTCAAGGAAAAGATAGATAACGGAATTAAATTGCAGAAACAATTTAATAACAAACTAGAAGAAAGTACATTTAACGTTACGTTAATTAATACAACTAATCACCCCTGCGTGAAAGAAGGTGAAAGCAAACAGTCCTCAAAACATCGTACAGGTAGATAAGATGCGGGTTTCTAAACTGCATGCGGCTACTGTAGGATCTGATGCTTAGCAAAGAAAGTACGTTACAGATTTTTTTTTTTTTTTTTTTAAAGAGACAATGAACGGAGGAAGGAAAAACACAGATAAAACAAAAAGGTCCATGTGCCTAAAGGCATCCTCCATTCATAAAATGTTTGTAACAACTGGATTTAAACATTTGTAGATTGTAAGTTTGTGGAAAGCAATTCGAGGGAAGTGAATTCCAAAGAGTAGTAGCTTTGGGGATAAATGAATTCTGATAAGCAGAAGTTCTGCATTGTGGAGGAGAAAGTGTAAATTCATGGGCGCTCTCAGCTGCCCTAGTTCTACGGGGAAAGATGTGGAGAGGCGGCACAATTGAAGCAAGTTCCGCGGAACAATTGCTGTGAAAATATCTGTAGAATAATGCAAGGGATGCAACGTTTCTTCGTATGGATAATGTAGGAAGGTCCTGTGTGATTGCAGGGTTATTGATTAATCTAATAGCTTTATTTTGAATTTTGTCCAACTGCCTCAATGCAACCACTCCACTTCTACCCCACAGAGGTGAACAGTAATCCATCTGAGAACACACATGACTTTTATATATCACGGCCAACTGCTCGTCAGTGAAGAATTCTCGAACTCTGTACAGGAGTCCCAGTTTTTTAGAGGCATTCTTAGCAATGCTTCTAACATAATGTGTCCAGCTCAAGTTAGTAGTTAATGTTACACCGAGAATGTCAAAACTAGGGGAAGTGGGAATATTTACATCATTAAAAAATATATGGGAGTCAGTGAGATTCTGTCGGTTAGAAAATTGAATGTACTTGGTTTTCTGTGCATTAAAGGAAACTAGATTCTTTTGTCCCCATCCATCAATTCTAGAAAGGTCCTGGTTCAGAGAAATTGCAGTGTTTATTTTTGAATTTATAAGATCGGGTTGGGTGAAAGAATTGGTAAATGTGAAGGAACTGTGGAGTGTTGAGTCATCTGCGTAGGAATGTATTGGATTATGAGTGGTAGATATGAGATCATTGATATGAATGAGGAACAGAATTGGGGCCAAAACTGATCCCTGGGGAACACCAGCATTTATTGAGTGAAATTGAGAATAAAGGCCATCTACCATTACACGTATTTTTCTGTTATGAAGATAAGAAGAAATTAGTGGAACTAATAATGCAAGGCCGTAGTGTGACATCTTCGACAATAAGGATTGATGCCAGACTCTATCAAATGCCTTTGATATATCCAGTGCTATTGTATGTGTTTCACCAAGTTGGTCTGTAGCTTGGTTGATTTGATGCGTAAGAAGGCAAAGCATGTCTGCAGTTGATCGACATCGTCTAAAACCATATTGCCTATCACTGATTAATTTATTATTCTCAAGATGCTTAATTATGTGATTATTTAATATAATTTCAAAGACTTTACCAAGAGTGGAAGTTATAGCTATTGGTCTGTAGTTTGATGGATCTGAAAAGGCACCTTTTTTAGGAACTGGATGGATGTTTGCTTCTTTCCAGGGTACTGGGAAGCATGAGGTATGAGTACACAGACGGAAATTTGTTGTCAATACAGGAGCGAGCACCAAGGAGCAATTCTTCTCTTAACTCATAACTCATAAGCAGGAATAAATACTAGTGATTGGACATACAGTGTATAATGGCATAGGTATAATTAAATAAAGGCAGCAACTCGCAACATAACCACATACAGGTGTGCTTCTCACTCTTAGTCAGGCAAGCCTGCTCGGACAGAGTCTCTGAGCCACACCCTGACTCACAATGCTCACAAAAATGGTAAACTGTGGCACAATAACAAGCATACAGAAATAATAAACCCCTAGCTGTTAATCTGCCAGGTGGCAGAGGTCTAGCCGGAAGGATACCCGGGCTGAGCCACCTGCTCTAGCCTAGGGACGTTCCCAAGTCTGTGTGCCAAATTACTCTAATTGAAAGGGTGCTCTCTTGAGAGACTCAGATCGCAAGTATCTGACTCTCTCCTGGCGACCCTAAAACAAAAGCAAGACGTGCTAGCGCAGTGCTGAGTGGACTAGGCAAGGGCCCTCACACAACACAACACTAGACACACAGGGACACAGACAAGAAAATGCCCCCAGACTCCCACGGGTATCCTAGTAAAGTCGTGCGGGTCCACAGGACTCGCACCAGCAGACTTTACTTAAAGGATCGCAAAAAGCCTCCCCTCCGGTCTAGCCCCTGCTAACCTGACACAAGAACACACTAGCAAGCATGAAACCACCAAATATGAGACAACAAAAAAGCTTCCTAGGTCTCATTAACAATTACGTCTCTGCATAAGGCCCAAAATCCTATCTAGTTATCTGAGAGCTCGTCGTTAATACAATAATAGATATAAGGTCTATCAAGGGGATGGGATAATTAAATAGATTGGTGAAGTAGTGGAAGGAAGGTATACAAAGTAAGAGAGAAAGTTTCTAAGTGGGGTTGAGAGGGATAGATATCAAGGGGGTCCGAAGGGTACGACAGTGAGGTGAGCTCTGAGTCTTGAATCTGTCTGGACCCCACCCTAGGCATGCAGAATACATCCCATGCTTGGCAACACTCAACACAGTTGCCGGGTCAAAATCCTCTACCCCGTGCGTGAGTCGAAACTAAGCCTAACGTTGCAATCAAATGCATATTGTGACGCACCCAGTGCGTGGAAACGCAACCTGATTGTACTCCTTGGTACTCCACTGTACCGCCCGTACCACTGTACCGTGCTGGCTGCCTATATTGAGTGTGACAACGTATAACTATGTTCTTTGTATCTCTGCAAAGGTCTCGTCATGTGCTAACCAGTGGTGGGTTTTGTTTTAAGCCATGTCGAGACCTTCCATTTAATATGTAGTATCAATAGAGAAGTTGATAGATAAGACAATGGGAGTTCAGAGAGAGAGAGTGAGTTAGGCTTCAGAGCGAGAGGGTAGCAATGCGCCACGCTGCCGGGGGGGTGGTTGCCAGACGTATGGACTGGTGGGCAGCCTTGCGCTTATAGCTAGGCGCGACAGGGTTGGTAGTCCATTGCCGCCTGCCTATGCTGCCTGGGCTGCCCATGTTGTCGTACTGCACATTGCCTGGAGGCTCGCTGTGTGTTCCATGATCAGGTTGCCTAGAACCTTTGAGATTCTAACATCCCTTGCCCTCTCTCCCAATTTCTCACGGTTGCACTCTTTCTCTCTGACGACATTACTCTCATTTCATTCTTCTCTCTATTTAAATGCATACCCTTCCCTTGAGGTCCTAAAGGAGTTTCAGCACTCACCTCTCGTATTACTCTTAGGACAAGCATATATTTACATGTATTAGATTTAAGGGGTTAATGTGAACAGCGATCTTCTTGATGAGGATAGTTGGTGAACGTTCTACATGTTCACGAGTTATATGCCCAGCTCATCATCCAATTTGTGACTAGACTAGTGCCATGTGTAAGAGCCCGACCATGCCCAGGAGTTGTCTGTAGAGGGGCGAGGACTTAGCCTTGATTTGCCTACCGAGCCAGGAGCGAGTGTAGTACCAGAGACTACAGCTCGCTCGTAGTGCCGGTATAGTAGAGTAACGTAATTTATCTGTCCTTGTGTTCTCTGCAGTCTTTTCCTGGGTTCTCGCTTTCGGTGCTGGGACTCGTTGTTCCTGTGACTTGGCCTGCTAGCTAGAACACATGGGGATGATGAGTGGGTTATATCTTTATTTTACTATGCATTGCAGCTCTCTTTAAGTTTATGTATGTAACACTTTACAGTACACATTACTCACACACAAGACAACACTATTAATACTTTCATGTATCAATTAACTGCACTGTCGTTTTGCTGCTGTGTCCGGAGTTCTGTTGCGTAGGGCGCATACAGACTCAGAGGGGAGACAGAGTGAGAGAAGCGAAGTAGCCTATGCGGTAGTAGGCTACCGGCGCAGTACTGTTGCCTGCAACCTTTTAGTTATTCCAAGTATAGATTCATTCTTATAATAAGTGACTACTATTTATGTTCCTTCCATGTGTATTATTAGGTATCTACTGGATCATGAACATCTTGTATGCTACATGCTAGTGCATGTTAGTAGGGGACAGTTATTCTAGTGCACGCGCTTTCAAGTAGGCGTGTACATTTGTCATTTAGCATTTCACTGTCATACCTTTAGCCTGCTTCTATTCTACATTATTAGAGGCTTAATATTAACGTAATTTCTTTAGTAATAACGTAACCTATAAATGTCTGAGGGAGTTTAGCCTTATAGCCTACCCCTGTTGTACACTTTCGCCGAGTTAAGGTACCTCGTTACCATAGACGATAACTCTGTAGGGCGTTGGTGCTTTTGTTGTCTGGAGCATATAGTATTTGGGACTGGAATCGAGCGTGTCGTTGTCACATAAGCCATTTCTGTCCTACGATCAAGAATCCCGAATATGTATTGCCGATCCAGCCGTAACAAAATGGCGACCTTGCACAAGATTCAGTAGTATCCTATCACATGTTTTTTGGAGAACTATTCTATGCTACCTAGTAGAGCTGGCTAGAATTTTCTTGCATATTGGAGGAATTTTTATTGTGTCATTATTGTATTGGTGGACTTGCAGATTGTTTCGTTGGGGGTGTCTAGAGTAGAGTCATTCAAGCATCTTTAACATTTTGTGAGTCGAGACTGCAATTAGTAATAAGCACTTCTTTTTTTTTATGAACAGCAATTGTATAACCAGCACTATGTCTAATGACTCATCATTTACGGGGGAGGATAACACGGTACAGCCTAGTGACCAGCAAGTACAACAGATATTTAGGGAGGGGAGTGTTATAAGTGGAGAAAGGGATGCCCGGGCATTTTTGCAGACACCTTTGACCGAACAGCGCCTGCAGGCTATTGATTGTTACGGTCTTCGCTGTTTAGCCACGGTTTTGGGGCGGGACTGTCCTGACAGTTGGCCCAAGAAGAATTTGGTGGTATGTTTGTTGGGTGATGGCGATGGGGCGGTGGGTGGAGTGGGGTCTTGGGGGGTTCCCTCCAAGCCTCCATTCCACTCTACCCCTGAGCTGGGCCCTCAGCCAGCGATTCTTAGCACGATGCAGCAGGAGGGTTCTCAATGGCAAGCTGGCTTACCCGTAAACACGTCTCGGTGTGGATCCCCCATTTTGTGCTCTCCCCCCCCAGGCCTGTCTCCTGAGATGTTATTTCAGCTAGAACTAGCTAAGCTTAAGTTGCAAGAGAGTCAACAGTCTAGTATAGAACGCATAGAGGTTGCTAGAATCCAAGCCAATCAGGATGCAACCAGGTACCAGGCTGAAATGGATGTCGAGAAGTCTAGAGTAGAGACCACGGGGCGTCATCTCGGTGGTGGGCACCGGGTTACAGACTCACTTTCGCATTTAATTAAGTTAGTACCCGCATTTGATGAGACAGCAGTGACTGAGTTTTTTGCTCGTTTCGAAAAGAAGTGTCGTGAGTATGACTGGCCGGAGGTTAAATGGGCAGCATTAGTTTCATCACGTCTAGTGGGTAAGGGGTTGAAAGCCTACGATGCACTGTCACTGGACGAGAGTGTCGTGTATGGACTGGTGAAGGAGGCTGTGCTCCGGGCCTACGAACTGCAACCCGAAACTTATAGATTGAAGTTCCGTGGCGTGAATAAGAAGAGCGACGTCAGTTTTATGGAGCACGCACAGGACTTAACAGATGCAGGTAATAACTGGTTTCGGTCCGAGCACGCAGAGTCGGCTGAGGAAATTAAGCAACTTTTCTATCTGGAACAGTTTTACAAATGTACTGGAACCGATCTAACGCTGAACATTAAGGAAAAATGTCCCAAGACAGTAGAGGAGGCTGCCAAGATGGCAGACCTCAGATTATCATTGATTCGTGGTTGCGGTGCCGCTCAGAGGGCTGAGTCAGGGCAGAAGGGGCGCTATACCCCACCCACCAGAGTTTTCGATAATAACAAATCCTATGACACACATAACCACACTAAAAGCATTGCACCTAATAACACCTACAAACACAAGCCTCTCCCGTTTACTAAAGGTCAGGCCCCTTCTTCGCCCGCACAAGGGAAGAAGCCCATTGGGGATGTGAAATGTTACAAATGTCAGAAGCTAGGCCATTATTCACGTGAGTGCCCTAGTAACACTCCCGCTAAGCCGGTGTCATTGGTTCACAGTATCGGTGTGTCTCTGAAGGCTGCAGCAACTGCCCGGGGTAGGTTGTCAGCAGCTGAGGCACACGCGGTAAAGAAGCGTACGGAAGGCTCGACACCTGTCCGGGACACTTTCTGTAACCATCGGGGACACGGGTTTGTGAGCTGGGGGAGTGAACTACGGAGGGTTGACTTGCTGAGGGATACGGGGGCTTCGCAAACTTTGTTGAGGAACTTCACAGGGAAACCGATAAATGCGGCCAGAGTTGTTGTGGTGCAGGGTATAAATGCTACGAGGTCATACCCACTTGTGAGGTTGGAGTTGAGAGTGGGAGAGGTGTGCAGGGAGCTGAATGTAGGGATCGTTGAGTGTTTGCCAGTTGAGGGCGTCGACCTTCTTCTCGGCAACGACTTTGCGGTGCCCACTTCCGGGACTCCACCCTTAGTCGTTGCCGAGAGGGCGGCCGACGTGGATGGTGAGAATCGGGAATGGGTTGGGAGGTGCCAACAGGATGAGATGGCCTGTGTGGTAACCCGATCTCGCTCTGCGGCTCCTGCACAGCCTAGCACTCAACCTCGGGGACAGTGGAGGAAGGATCAGGAGAAGGTTGCTAAGGGCAGGAAAAGGGACATTGATTCTGCTGCACTTCTCGGTGATTCGGTACTTGGACCTATAATAAACACGGGAGTTGACTCTGGCCCAGATATGGTGTGTAACAAGGCAGAGTTGGGTAAGACTTCGCGTGAGGCAAGAGCTGTAGCGAGAGCCACTAAGGCAGTAGAGCCTACTAGCCGGGGTAATGTCTTATTACAAAACCATCTTGATGCATTGACGCCCAGGGACATTAGTGAGCAGCAGCTGCAAGACGCTAGCCTAGCTCGTTATAGCAATGGTGCCATAGAGTTGGAGGAAGATGGGGATGCGAAGCCGGGAGATTTCTTTAGGCTCAACAGGATATTGTACCGCAGATTTCTAGACCCCAAATCGAAGTGGGAGGGCGGTGCGAGGGTAGTAGACCAGGTGGTTGTTCCAAATAAGTATAGAGAGTCCTTATTGTGTCTGGCGCATGATGTGCCGGTGGCGGGTCATTTGGGGGTAACAAAAACATTGGCGGCATTGGGCAGGTTTTTCTGGTGGCCTGGGGTCAAGGCTGATGTCTGTGCATGGGTGGCTGGGTGTGCGACCTGCCAGACAACGGGGAAGCCTAACCAGACAATCCCGAAGGCACCTTTGTTTCCCATACCTGTCACCGGGCCTCCGTTCAGCAAAGTTGTAGTAGATTTGGTTGGCCCTTTCCCGCCTACTAGTAGTGGCAATAAATTCCTGTTGACAATCATGGATGTGGCTACGAGATACCCGGACGCATACCCCATGAGAAACGGCTCGGCAAAGGCAGTTGTTAAAAACTTATTATTGTTCTGTTCCCGTTATGGATTTCCACGTGAGGTGCAGTCAGACCAGGGGAGCAATTTTACATCCAAATTGTTCAAGCAAACCCTTCAGTTGCACGGTATATGTTCTGTAGTGTCGTCGGCCTACCATCCCGAGAGTCAGGGAGTCTTGGAGCGGTGGCACTCGACCCTGAAGAGTATGCTACGCTGTTACTGTGCAGAACATGACACTGATTGGGATTTGGGTCTGCCGTATGTTCTGTTCGCTGCACGTGAAGTCCCAGGAGAGAGCCTGGGGTTCAGTCCAAATCAACTAGTCTTTGGCCATAATGTGAGAGGACCTTTAAGTATGGTGAAAGAGATCTGGGAGGGCGAAGAGAAGCCGGGGTCTGTACTTAAATATATCCTTGAGAGCCGGGAGAGACTTATAGGTTGCATGGCAGCGGCAGGTAATAACTTGGTTAATGCACAGGCGGTCATGAAGCACCAGTATGACGCCAAGGTGAAGCTTCGGGAGTTTTCGGTGGGTCAGGAGGTAATGTTGCTTTTACCTTTGCCTGGACACCCCCTTTCTGCCAAGTTTATTGGGCCGTATGTGGTGGCTAAGAAACTGTCCGACCTTGATTATCTCGTTGCAACACCTGACCGTAGAAAAAAACATCAGTTATGTCATGTTAACCTCATGAAAGAGTATGTGAGACGCCCCTCAGAGCCTCTCACTGTCCCTGTGCTGGCCTGCAGCGGCCAGGGTGGAGAAGGAGGTGGGGACAGTCATGCTGCTGAGGAGGATAGCTGGGACTGTGTCATTTCCGCGGAACAGTGGGCGGGGAATACTGAACAAGAGGCTAGGCAAGCTGTAAGTCACCTGCCTGAGCACCAGGGTGCTGCTGTCCTAGGCCTGTTCAGGTCATACCCCTCTGTTTTCGCCGAACACCCAGGTCTCACTACTCAGGTAACGCACGACGTGGACGTCGGTGATAATGTGCCCTTCAAGTCAGTGCCCTACCGTGTGCCCCCGGTAAAGTTGCCAGCTTTACGGGAGGAGTTAAAGTACATGGTTGAGAGAGGGATGATCACTGAAGGTTATGTGAAGTGGACATCACCCGTCACGTTGCAGCCAAAACCTGACGGCAAGGTGCGGTTCTGCATAGATTTTCGTAGGCTAAATGGCTTGACCACTACCAACCCTTACCCTTTGCCTCGAGTTGACGACAGCGTGGACAAGATAGGGAATGCAAAGTACCTTACTAAAATTGATCTTGTAAAAGGCTACTGGCAAGTACCCCTGTCGGACCGAGCTAAGCAAGTTTGTGGTTTTGTGGTAGATGGCAAGACCTACCAATGTAACGTAATGCCTTATGGGCTTAAGAACGCACCTGCCACGTTTCAGAACCTGATGAACGATATTTGTGACGAAATCCCTAACTGCACGGTCTACCTTGATGACGTGATAGTGTATGATGACGATTTTGAAAATCACCTAAGGCACTTAGAGACCCTGTTTGGGAAGTTGCACGATGCTGGGCTGGTGGTGAACCTGAGGAAGTGCGAGTTTGTAAAGGCTACTGTGCAGTATCTTGGCTTCGTGGTCGGGTTAGGCCGGGTGTGCCCCCCCCCCTGAGCAAGATACAGGCTATCAATATGTTTCCCAGGCCCACCACTAAGTGCCAGGTCATGCGGTTCCTAGGTATGATAGGCTATTATAGGCGCTTCATCCGGGGATACTCTACTGTCTTAGCACCGTTAACTGATCTACTGTCGAAGTCAGTGAAGTTCTGTTGGGCTGCGGAGTGTCAGAGGGCTTTCGACCTAGTCAAGCACCTGCTGTGTACACATCCGATTTTGAGAGCCCCAGACTTCTCCAGGAGTTTTCAGCTGGCGACTGATGCCAGCGGTGTGGGTGCCGGGGCAGTGTTACTGCAGACTGATTCCGAGGGCTTGGAACACCCAGTGAGCTTCTTTTCTCGCAAGTTTAATTCGGCACAAAGGAATTACTCGACTATAGAGAAGGAGCTTCTTGCTATCGTTTTGTCGCTCAAACATTTCGAAGTTTATGTTCCAGCCTACGGCCCGGTAGTGACGATTTATACGGACCATCATCCCTTGAAATTCCTAAATCAGTTTCACAATCGGAATATGCGGTTGACCAGGTGGTCCCTAATGCTCCAAGAGTATAATCTCAACATTCAGCATATTGCCGGGAGTGAGAACGTGATAGCAGATTGTCTATCAAGGGTTGATGATCCAGGATAGTCGTGCACGGTGTGTGGGTTGAGCAGGAGTAAAATTAGGCTATCATAACGCCGTCCAAAAAGATTATAAAACAATAACATAAACGAGAATTTTTTTTTTTAGTTTTGTAAGTCTTTATTGTTGTAGCATGATGCATGCGATATTGTGTTTTATGTATAATTCACACTTCAGTTGTTGTGCACCTTTTGCAATTAGTGGCAGCTAAGGGTAGCAGGTCGGTTGGTTGCCTGTCAGATTTTGATAATGCTTCTAAGGTCGATTATCTAAAATCTTGGGGGGGCTGTGACGCACCCAGTGCGTGGAAACGCAACCTGATTGTACTCCTTGGTACTCCACTGTACCGCCCGTACCACTGTACCGTGCTGGCTGCCTATATTGAGTGTGACAACGTATAACTATGTTCTTTGTATCTCTGCAAAGGTCTCGTCATGTGCTAACCAGTGGTGGGTTTTGTTTTAAGCCATGTCGAGACCTTCCATTTAATATGTAGTATCAATAGAGAAGTTGATAGATAAGACAATGGGAGTTCAGAGAGAGAGAGTGAGTTAGGCTTCAGAGCGAGAGGGTAGCAATGCGCCACGCTGCCGGGGGGGTGGTTGCCAGACGTATGGACTGGTTGGCAGCCTTGCGCTTATAGCTAGGCGCGACAGGGTTGGTAGTCCATTGCCGCCTGCCTATGCTGCCTGGGCTGCCCATGTTGTCGTACTGCACATTGCCTGGAGGCTCGCTGTGTGTTCCATGATCAGGTTGCCTAGAACCTTTGAGATTCTAACATCCCTTGCCCTCTCTCCCAATTTCTCACGGTTGCACTCTTTCTCTCTGACGACATTACTCTCATTTCATTCTTCTCTCTATTTAAATGCATACCCTTCCCTTGAGGTCCTAAAGGAGTTTCAGCACTCACCTCTCGTATTACTCTTAGGACAAGCATATATTTACATGTATTAGATTTAAGGGGTTAATGTGAACAGCGATCTTCTTGATGAGGATAGTTGGTGAACGTTCTACATGTTCACGAGTTATATGCCCAGCTCATCATCCAATTTGTGACTAGACTAGTGCCATGTGTAAGAGCCCGACCATGCCCAGGAGTTGTCTGTAGAGGGGCGAGGACTTAGCCTTGATTTGCCTACCGAGCCAGGAGCGAGTGTAGTACCAGAGACTACAGCTCGCTCGTAGTGCCGGTATAGTAGAGTAACGTAATTTATCTGTCCTTGTGTCCGGTTGCACTCTTTCTCTCTGACGACATTACTCTCATTTCATTCTTCTCTCTATTTAAATGCATACCCTTCCCTTGAGGTCCTAAAGGAGTTTCAGCACTCACCTCTCGTATTACTCTTAGGACAAGCATATATTTACATGTATTAGATTTAAGGGGTTAATGTGAACAGCGATCTTCTTGATGAGGATAGTTGGTGAACGTTCTACATGTTCACGAGTTATATGCCCAGCTCATCATCCAATTTGTGACTAGACTAGTGCCATGTGTAAGAGCCCGACCATGCCCAGGAGTTGTCTGTAGAGGGGCGAGGACTTAGCCTTGATTTGCCTACCGAGCCAGGAGCGAGTGTAGTACCAGAGACTACAGCTCGCTCGTAGTGCCGGTATAGTAGAGTAACGTAATTTATCTGTCCTTGTGTTCTCTGCAGTCTTTTCCTGGGTTCTCGCTTTCGGTGCTGGGACTCGTTGTTCCTGTGACTTGGCCTGCTAGCTAGAACACATGGGGATGATGAGTGGGTTATATCTTTATTTTACTATGCATTGCAGCTCTCTTTAAGTTTATGTATGTAACACTTTACAGTACACATTACTCACACACAAGACAACACTATTAATACTTTCATGTATCAATTAACTGCACTGTCGTTTTGCTGCTGTGTCCGGAGTTCTGTTGCGTAGGGCGCATACAGACTCAGAGGGGAGACAGAGTGAGAGAAGCGAAGTAGCCTATGCGGTAGTAGGCTACCGGCGCAGTACTGTTGCCTGCAACCTTTTAGTTATTCCAAGTATAGATTCATTCTTATAATAAGTGACTACTATTTATGTTCCTTCCATGTGTATTATTAGGTATCTACTGGATCATGAACATCTTGTATGCTACATGCTAGTGCATGTTAGTAGGGGACAGTTATTCTAGTGCACGCGCTTTCAAGTAGGCGTGTACATTTGTCATTTAGCATTTCACTGTCATACCTTTAGCCTGCTTCTATTCTACATTATTAGAGGCTTAATATTAACGTAATTTCTTTAGTAATAACGTAACCTATAAATGTCTGAGGGAGTTTAGCCTCATAGCCTACCCCTGTTGTACACTTTCGCCGAGTTAAGGTACCTCGTTACCATAGACGATAACTCTGTAGGGCGTTGGTGCTTTTGTTGTCTGGAGCATATAGTATTTGGGACTGGAATCGAGCGTGTCGTTGTCACATAAGCCATTTCTGTCCTACGATCAAGAATCCCGAATATGTATTGCCGATCCAGCCGTAACAATATGGCAACGCTTCAGGCTCGTCCCAAGCTGGCAAGCGAAGCAACGTTCCAAGCCGGTCTCTCTCTCCCGCCCTCACTAGACTTACATCTTATATATTATAATGAAATAATCAACTATCGAGAATAAAATATACTAAGATGTGTTGGTTAAGAATAAGGGCAGCTTCAAGCTGTGAAACAACATAAGAATATCCCAGACATTAGTTACGTTGTCGTAGGATATATACTAAGGAAAAGCCTGCCGACCGGCTGCCACCAGCCGGTTTCTAAACGGCTGGGCAGCCGACGCGCGCGCATGCCCGCACGTGGCTACTATGCAGAAGCGTCACACCTCCCCCAAGATATAAGACCCTTGACTAAGTTCTTCATATCTAACAGAAAGCTTCTCATAGTACCACACACTGTTGCGACACAAGGCACTATATATAAAACAAATAAAGACTGTTGCGCTCCACCGAGCAAGTTCAAATAACTTAGCGACAATAAGCGAAAACATTCAACTTAGATACTGCTACAACATCTTATACAAAATTCTACACGTTATAAAAAATAACGAGTTTTTATAAGGTTTTTGCTTTTTTAATTTGTTTTTTTCGGCTGAACTACAGTGACAGCCTATTTTCCTCCAAACTCAACCCTCAATCCTGTGGCAGTCTAACCAACATCATCCACCCTTGATAGACAATCCGCTATCACGTTATCAGAACCGGCAATATGGCGTATGTCCAGATTATACTCCTGAAGCATGAGTGACCACCTGGTCAGCCTCATATTCCGGTTATGAAACTGATTCAAGAATTTCAGAGGGTGATGATCGGTATAAACCACTACGACTGGTCCGAAAGCAGGAACATATACATCGAAGTGCCTGAGCGCCAGCACTATTGCCAGGAGTTCTTTTTCAATTACAGAGTAATTCCTTTGTGCACTATTGAATTTTTTTCTGTAAAAACTCACTGGATGTTCGATACCTTCATCATCTGTCTGTAACAAGACAGCCCCTACGCCACTGGCATCAGTCGCCAGCTGAAAAGGTCTGCTGAAGTCCGGGGCCCTGAGTATGGGGTGGGTACATAACAGGTGTTTCACCAAGGAAAACGCCTCTGCACACTCAGGAGACCACCGGAACTTCTTGTCCTTAGCTAATAAATCAGTTAAAGGTGCAAGTACAGTCGAATAGCCTATGATGAAGCGACGATAATAGCCTATCATACCTAGAAACCGCATGATTTGTTTCTTAGTCGTAGGCTGGGGAAACTGATCGATGGCTTTGATCTTTGTCTGTGGAGGGCACACCTGACCCATCCCCACCTCGAACCCCAGGTACAAAACTGTGGCTTTGACAAAATCGCACTTACCCAGGTTTACCACCAAACCTGCTTCATTCAGTTTATTAAAAAGCTGTCCGATGTGAGCACAGTGACTGTTAAAATCATCGTCGTATATTATGACATCATCAAGGTACACCGTACAGTTGGGAATGTCGGCTACAATGTCGTTCATTAATTTCTGAAACGTTGCAGGGGCATTTTTCAGCCCGTATGGCATAACATGGCAACGATATGTGGCACCGTCCACCACAAACCCACACACCTCTCGCGCTCGCTCAGACAAGGGCACTTGCCAATAACCCTTAACAAGGTATATCTTAGTGAGGAACTTGGCTTTTCCTATCTTATCCACACTGTCGTCCACGCGTGGGAGAGGGTAGGCATTTGTGGGGGTTAAACCATTCAACCTGCGGAAATCTACACAAAACCGCACCTTGCCATCTGGTTTGGGCTGCAGTGTGACTGGGGAAGTCCACCTTACTGCACCCTCAGAAATCAGCCCACGTTTCAGCATATAATCCAGCTCTTCCCTACGTGCTGGTAATCAGCCGTGACGTCATCGAGCGGACAAAAACACTGCGCGCTCCCTCTCACTCTGTTCTACTCTCTCTCTCTCTCTCCCAGATCCCATCATTACTAGTTAATGATAAAACATATACTTTACAATTAAATATATAAAGCCTTGACATGGGTGAAAACAAAAAGCCTTTCTGGACTGCCCATGACACGAGCTTTCATATGAAATAAAGCACACCCTAATACATAAACTGTAGCCACATCCACTGCCCTGGCGATCCTAGCGAGTCACTGTAGGACAAGCCATGCGGTGAAGGCTCACAAAAATCTGATGGTTAGAACCCATGCTGTATCTCTACTTCCCATCACCCAGCGGCAGTAAAATATCTGGCGCAGTTCCTCAACAAAACATTTTACAAAATTATAACCCTCCCCAACACAATAGGTGAAATTATATGTAGTTATGCTCCTCAAGAGCGAGCTTCTCTAGCCCAGCATTCTGAGAGGAGTGCAACTCAGAATTACTGCTATAACATACTGAAAAAATTCAACTATCAAAGAAGGAGTTTTTATTTGATTTTTATGTTTTTAATTTGTTTATTTCGGCTGCACTATAGGGGCAAGCCTAATTTTTTTCTTCTATACCAAACGCTCAACTCCTGCTTTACGACCCAATACGCTGGGCTACAACCGCGAGCCAACAAGCACCAAGCGCAAAATACTATTCAAACTAAAGCAGGAGGCTACCCGTGTGTCAATCTACCCAGGATCATATACCCTTGAACGACCATCTGCAACCACGTTGTCACAACCGGCAATATGGCGTATGTCCAGGTTATATACCAGTAACCTTAGCGACCACCTGGTCAGCCTCATATTCCGATTGTGAAACTGGTCCAAGAACTTGAGAGGGTGATGATCTGGGTAAACTACAACGACCGGACCATAGGCTGGAACATAGACCTCGAAATGCCCCACAGCAAGCACAACCGCCAGCAGCTCCTCCTCGACAACAGAGCAGCTCCCCTGGGCCGAATTGTACTTCTCCGAGTAGAAACTAACAGGATGCTCCAACCCATCATCGTCCTTTTCCACAAGGACGGCACCAGCCCCCACACCACTAGCCTCCGTTGCTAGTTGGAAAGGTAGGCTAAGTCAGGGGCCCTGAGGATCGGGTGAGTGCACAACAGGTGTTTTACTTCCCTAAACACCTTCTCACACTCAGGCGCCCATTTGAACTTCTTATTCTTCCAGTTATCCTCCACCTGAGCTTGACTGTCCCGTTCTCCTTCTCCACCTTGACTGCTAAACGTCATCACAGGCACAGTGAGAGGCTCAGGGGGGTGCCTCCCATACTCCTTCATGAGATTAACGTGACATAACTGATTGCGCTTCAGTCTGTCTGGAGTGGCTACCAAGTAATCCAGGTCTGATAGCTCCTCAACCACCCTATAAGGACCAGCGTACATCGCGGATAAGGGGTGACCTACAAGGGGCAGTAGAATCAACACCTGACCCACGTGAAACTCCCTGAGTTCAACCTTGAGGTCGTACCTGTCCTTCCTGAGGGCCTGAGAGCTAGACAAATTACGGCCAGCCAACTCCAGACTGCGCAACATCTGTTCTCGACTGTTGAGGACACACTTGAGCATAGAACAAGGTTTTTCTGCGCCCTCCCATACTTCTTCAACCATATGGAGAGGCCCTCTGACACGGTGTCCAAAGACGAGCTCATTAGGGCTGAATCCCAAACTCTCCCCAGGTACCTCCCGCACAGCAAACTAAACACATGGCAGGCCAAGATCCCAATCCTTCCCACTCTCAAAGCAACAACAACGAAGCACAGATTTCAAGGCTGAGTGCCATCGCTCTAACACACCCTGGCTCTCCGGATGATACGCAGATGACACAACCCCATGCTGCGGCATTGCTTGATCAAAGAGGCTAGAAGTGAAGTTGGGTCCCTGGACTGACTGAATCCCCTGCGGATAACCATACCGGGAAAAATACACTAGCAAGCTTCGGACCACCGTCTTCGCTGACCCATTTCTCATAGGGTACGCGTCAGGGTACCTTGTTGCTACATCTCCCGACTGTGCATCACTGTCCTCCTTCAACTCTTTCATCTTTTTAAGCCCATCCTCTGCCTTTTCAGGAACAGTTACTGGGTCTTCTCCAGACTCGAAATGTGGTCCTAATAATGAGTCCCCGAGGTCAGTTGATACTAAACTCTCAACCGCATCAACTTTCAACACCTTCTCGGTACCCTTCCTCCGCTGATCTAAAGATTGTTGACCAGAATGTGACTCCCTGGATGCAGGATCTCCGGTGACAACACACGCCATAGGCTGCCCAGGACACTTCTCAACCCACTCCTGCTCCTCCCTACTCACGTCGGCCGGCTTCTCGGCAACGACTAAGGGTGGAGCCTCAGAAGTAGGTCCCGCAAAGTCGTTGCCGAGAAGGAGGTCGACGCCCCCAACAGGTAACTTCTCCACAATTCCTACACCCAGGTCCCGAGTCACACCAACTTCCATCTTCATTCTTACAAGCGGGTATGACCTTGTCGCATTAACTCCCTGAACCACAACCACCCGCGCCGTATTGACAGTTTTACCAGTGAAATTTCTCAACAATGTTTGCGATGCCCCAGTGTCACGCAAAATTCTCACCTCATGTCTTCTACCCCCCCACTCCACACAACCGAGTCCCCTGTGGTCACTAAAGGCATCACGGACAGGGAATAAGCCTTCCGGATCCTTCTGCACTGGCAGTGTATTTACCTCGGAAGAAATGCCTCTAACAAACTCCGATGTCCTCTTGAACACTCCAATGCCGTGAGCAAAAGACACGGCTGCCGGAGGAGGTTGACTAGGGCACTCATTTGCCTTATGACCCTCCTGGTGGCAACTAAAACACATAAATTTCGGTTTCGGCTTATACTGTGATGTAAAAGGCCCCTGACTTTTCACATACGGTGTGGTGTAAGGTTTGGATTCAGTTTTAGTTTCATGGCTCTTCTGTTTAAATGTGTCATTGTTACGGGGAGGGGGAGGATAACGGTCCTTAGTACTTGAGGACCCGCAACCCCGAATCAACGACAGCAGTCGGTCAGCCATTTCTGCTGCTTCGACTAGAGTTCTTGGGTTTTTCTCCTTTAAGTTCAAAGTTAGATCACCGCCCGTGCTCTTAAAGAACTGCTCCAACATCATTAACTGCTTAATTTCATCAAATGTTGTGACCTTCTCAGATCGGAGCCAGTTCCCCATAGCATCGAACAAGTCCCGGGCGTGTTCCAAAAAGGTGCTATCTCTTCCCTTAGTTACACCCCGGAACTTCAAACGGTACGTTTCTGGTTGCAATTCGTAAGCCCTCAGGAAAGCCTCCTTGAGATCCTCGTACACAATACATAACTCCAAAGGTAATGCATCGTAGGCTTTAAGACCCTTGCCTATTAATCTAGAGGATACAAGTGCTGCCCATTTATTCTCTGGCCACTGATGTTCCTGGCACTTCTTCTCAAAGCGTGCAAAAATTTTTGTTACACCACTCTCATCAAACACCGGAACCAGTTTCAATAAGTGCAAGAGAGACTGCTCATGAACACGGTTACCAGCCCCAAGTCGCTGTCCCGTTGTCTCTACTCGCGACTTCTCTACGTCCATGTCGGCACAGTACCTAGTCGACTCTAAGTCAGCTTGGATTTTTGCTAGCTCTATGTGCTGCTGACTGATAGTTTTTCTCTCATCTATCTTGGCTAATTCTAATTGCTGCTGAAGCTCACCTGCCCTGCTAGCCTTTCTCTCTTCGATCTTAGCTGATTCTATTTGCTGCTGAAGCTTAGCTAATTCGAGCTTAAACAATAATTCTGGAGATAACCCTTGAGGAGGTGAAGGTGTTACAATGTTTGAAATTACCGGTGGTCCCCCCAGGGGCAACCCACCCTGCCAGTCACCACCCAACTGTGGAAGCGTACCCGGGGTCGGCAAACCACTGGGATGGCTGGGAGTCTAGTGTAGGGGAAGCATGGCCGAAGGGCTCTGAGCACTCAACCCATCTCGCTCACCAGTCACCCTGGTCATGCTGCTAGTAACCGCATAACCGATAGCTGTGGCCAGGCATTGAAGACCGTACCGATCCATACCCTCCAACCGCTCGGCAGTAACAGGCCATTGCAAAAATATCCTAGCATCCTCCTCACAGTTCACCTGATTAACCATATTATCATACTGCTGTTCCTCAGTCTCGACATTACGTACTGTGTCTCCATTCTCCTCTGATCCGGTATAAGACATGATGCTCACAACAATTTCCCACCTCAATATTCAGAAAAGAAGCACCCCAAATCTTATACCTCTATATACACACAAACATTCTCGGAAATACTCAAGGGCTTATACTATGTTGCAAAAAAAAAATTATTCTTGCTGATCCCTGCAAAATATTCCCCAAAACAACAAATGTTCCCTGCTAATAAATGTAGGTTCACCAAATCCTAGGTAAGGTCGCCATTTGTTACGAATGAGGTTTAAATATATCAGGGCTCTTATTCATTGGACTAGTAATGGCATAAATGCTACAACGGAAAGCGCTAGATCCAACCTCTGATGTATATTCCCAGTGAACAAAGAACACAAATACTCTACAGAATATGCAATAATAGATTATTAAACTCTCAATAAATGTGCGTCTACTCTAGGCTTAATGTTATGTGAAAACAGCCTATTACTACCTATAACCGAAGGTGCTTGGTTATGGTATGCAAAGTAAGGTGGTAAGAGAAGTTACAGCTTACGTTACTTTAATCAATAAATGTCAGGCACTCGTGCACTAAAGTCCTTCAATACCAACAAGGAATCTTCTTTAAATGTTAGATGCTATAAAGATGCTCATATCGGAAATGGAACCCAAAAAGGCAGCCAGCGGAACAATGCTCGTGCAGGCTATGCACACAAAAAGGCAGAATATATAATGCAGTCGGGGCCAAGAATATCCTAAACGCTACAACAATAATAATCGCCACGACAATGCAGTATGTGTCTCGATACATCAAACTAGGCTGCGAAATGCTTGTGTAATCATAAATGGGTATGCATAAAAAGAGTACTTGGTTTAATATACTTAATGTCTAGCTAGAGTCAATGATACGAGATACTGGTGCGCATGGCATGCCGCATTGCCTAGTGCAAATCTCAAGTCTGTGCGTCAAATATTACGTTATAGGGAAGGGTAGCTCTCTTGAGAAACCTTAATACCGAAGTATTAAGCGTTCTCCTGGCGTACCTCAAAGACAAACAATCGAGACTAGAACAGTGCAGAATGGTATAGGCAAAAAGCCCTCATTCGTGCATGCTCTATTCTCAATGGCACACAGACTAGAATTTACCCAATCAACTCCAGTTCTCAGGTATGTCGTGCAGCTTTTAACTAAAGCCAGCACTCATCGGAAACAATACCTTATAATATCAGACCTAGTCTAGCATTATCTAATCCAGCAGAACACTAATACTTATAGGAAGCAGTACTGAACAATATGGATGCTAACCAATACTTCGTGATCAACTTATCTTAACGACTAAACATACATAGGTTATATCAGACCTTAATGCACAATACAACTGGCCAGCATGAAGCTGATTTTGCAGTTAAACTAGAGGGGATATAGTCTTAATAAAAGGTGGTGAAAGATATGAAAAAAGAGAGAGGTAGGCAGAGGAAAAGATTCTCAGGTGCAGAGCGGGAGACAGGTAGCAAGGGATAAGATAGATGCGTTCTAGAAACCAGATCTGAGGGAGAGAGTGGCGAGGAACCTGTATATATACCGGGACTAGTTTGCACCGCGCAGAGTACAGCGGTAACAAGTCCTCTAGCCACTAGCAAAGAAGCTAGCAACATGGTAAGAACCTCCCTCAACCAACCCCCACGAGGCAGCCAGCCGTGACGTCATCGAGCGGGACAAAAACACTGCGCGCTCCCTCTCCCTCTGTTCTACTCTCTCTCTCTCTCCCAGATCCCATCATTACTAGTTAATGATAAAACATATACTTTACAATTAAATATATAAAGCCTTGACATGGGTGAAAACAAAGAGCCTTTCTGGACTGCCCATGACACGAGCTTTCATATGAAATAAAGCACACCCTAATACATAAACTGTAGCCACATCCACTGCCCTGGCGATCCTAGCGAGTCACTGTAGGACAAGCCATGCGGTTCTAACGGAGTGGTTAACGTCACAGTACCTTGTGAGTTTAGCACTGTGTTGCGAGTGAGGGCTTTTGCCTCTGCCACCCAACACTGTGCTAACTCGTTTGCTTTGACTTTGAGAGGGTCGTCAGGAGAGAACCAGATACTAGCGATCTGGATCTCTCAAGAGAGCACCCCGTCAATTAACGTAATTTGGCCGCACAGCCTTAAGGACTTCGAGCCGCTTGCTCAGCCATTGTTTCCTAGCCTACTACATCCCAGCTAGACTTTATTCGCCTAGCAGAGACCAGATTTAGATTATAAACTCTTTCTGTTATGTATGCATTATTATTCACGGCATTTATTAGTCTAGGTTGTTGTTGAGTTGCACAACCCTAGTAGGCTGTTTCGTTGATGAGGAAGTACTTCTTTTGCTGTTTGAGTTCCTACTATTGCGCAGTTATTATTCCTGTGCCAGTTAACCCTATATGTCCTTACAATTGTCATATCCTGTTCCTGCTTTATACTACAGTTCAAAATCTGATACGATCATCTTACCCCAGCATCAGACTTTCTTCAGAAGATTCCTGCTCGATGCTTTGGGACTTTCGTTCACTTTCTTTAGTATAGGAGTGACAGTTCATTATTGTTTAGAGAAACTTTAAATATACCTTCTTCTAGTTTGCATTAAATCATTGGAGTGATTTAATTAAGATCTCTATCTTTTCCTAGTTTACCTTATTACCGTAATTGTATGTTGTTGTGATCAGGCTGTATCAGAGATCATCAGCCTGTAGTAGTAGTGCACTTATACTGAGTTATAGGATACCCCGTTATCGCAGATTTAACTCTGGAGGGTATAGGTGTTTTTGTGCGCCGGCATTATAAGTTCAGGGGTTGGATCTAGTGTTACCGTTGTGGCTGTGTGCTTTCCTAGTCCAATGATTAAGAGCCCTTGTTTTATACGAGTCCCGGTCGTAACATTCCTTTAAACCCTTATTTATCACAGAAGTGTTCATGTCTTCCTTAACCCGGGAGCTGCGGGGAGACTCTTAAGAGTTCCCCCGGCGGACTGCGGGAAGACTCTCCTGAGTAAGTAAAATTAAAAATCAACTTTTGACATCGAAAAAAAAAAAAAAAAAAAAAAAAAAAAAAAAAATTTGGCCCCTGGGCCATGCAAAATCTCAGTCCTCTACCTCCCCTCCTTCCCCACTTTCCTCCTATCCTTCAGTTATCACCTATTTTCCCTATTATTCCCTTATTCTGAGGTATATTTTCGTGCTAACATTAGCGAGTTGCAAGCAGGGTGTTGTCATCACTGATGGCAATCGAGTGCAAGAGAGAGAGAGAGAGTATCGATCGACTGTGTCTCAGTGGCCTTGGGGGAAATTGGCGGGAAGGTAGCTTGCCTCACCCATACATTATACAACTCGCGGGCTATATCTCCGATTTTGACCATCCAAACGCTGTTTTCACTCGTTTTATTGTTGTTTCAGGTTAATACCTTTATAATCAACCCATAATAGGCGCATATGGATAATTATTAATGCTATTAATGGTACAATGAATATTTTAGTGACGGAAACACCTCAAATACGTCAGCACAGGGGGACGTTTTCAATTACCCCCGTGCGCACTTCAGAGGTTAACCACCGCAGTCACTTTACATTTATATTTGCCCAATTTAATCAGGGGTTTAACCACGTCAAATGTTTGTGTTTCCTTATTTATCCAAAAATCCAGCCATGTTCACTCTTCCTACTGTTGCCAAATTCATGGCTCTGACAACATTTCCGGCAATGAAGGTCTTTTGCGCTCCAGTATCAAAGAGTGCTTTGACCGGCATAACCTCTTTTCCTCTGATCAGTTGAATCTCGGCTGTAGGAGTAGCTGCCGGCGTATGCATTGGGTTTCCAGTGGTCAGGGTCATATTTACACTTGTCGGTTTGGGTTGTACTTCACTGATCTTGGGACAACGCGGTATGATGTACACCAGTCTTGCACCGAAAACATACATTTAATTTAGTGGCACATTCCTCGGTAGAATGTCTTGTGCTAAGGCAAACAAGACACTTACCTAGTTCGATGAGTCGTGGAAGTCTAGCCTTAAGATTTGGGTAAGTCGTACAATACACTGTGGAATGTTGTTCTGAACATAACATACACACCTTCCGGTTTTCATGGTTTATCCCTGGTGTGGGGTTAATATTTCTGGTTACTTCTTGGGTCACTGGAGAATTGAGACGGGAATTTTTTCTCTCCCAAACACCTTTTGTTTTACATACTGTATTAGTTTGATTATTCTGCTGGACGGGTGTCCCTGTTGTAGACACTTGTGTATTTAACCTTGTTGTCTCCTTCCTTGATACCGCTATCCTTCTTGGAAACCTGCATGTGTTTGCACAGCTCTCTTAAACCCTCTTCTATCTCTTGATACGTGAAGTAGTTCTTCTTATACCTGTGGTACAATTCATCACAGGTTTTCTGAGAGAGCTTTTGTTGTACAATATGGTTCAAGAGCCAAGAAGCTGAATCAAGATCTTTCTGGGTACTAAGTGATTTCAAAACACAATTCAAGCTGATCCGGAATGACTGAAGATCCTGGTACGTATGCTTTGGTCCTGATAACTCCAGCAATTTGTAAACTAGGCGCTGTAGAGTCAACTCCATATCTTCAAAATTCTCCTTGAGTACGTCTAGAGCTGCTGTATAATTGGCATCTGTTATGGGAAGTTCCTTGATAAAATCCAATGCAAAACCCTTAAGTTGACCCAACAAGTATGACAATTTATTTGCTGCAGAAATATCTAACCTGTCATGAACTAAACCTTTAAATTTGTCCCAAAAGGTATTCCAATTAGATTGCCCATCAAATTCAGGTAAGGTTATAGGTGGCAACTTAAAGCTTTGTTGTCCCGGAGCCGCAATACCATTACTGGTACCATTACTCCCTGTCCCGGTAACTGTCTCTGTCGCCAAGGATTCGAACCCAGCTAGTTGATCCAAATAATTTTCACGAGCATTTACATAGGCTTGCTGTAATTCCTCAAACCTTTCAGATTGTTCTTGTTTGATGCAAAAGTCCTCCAATTTATTGCAAGACTCTTCATAATTAGCCCACCGGGTTTTAAGATCTTGGATTTGAGATTTTAACAGCTCCCTTGGACAGGGGTCACGTCTTTTTACCTCCTGGCAATTATTTAATGCTCTAGTTACCCAGCCTAATTTCCCCACCATAGATTTTCTCAAGAGAGCATCAGTCATTTTGGAAAATGGGTAATTATTTTCTGGACTATTATTAATGTTTATTAGGGTGGAGTGAAACAAATTATTTTCAAGTAGCAATTGCCATGGGTGCTTAAAAGCTGTGGTTTGATTAGGTAAACCTTCAGAAATGTCAAAACTCTATCCTTATATCTTCATTGGCCCCAAGAGCATTGAATATTTACTTTTCTTATTTTTCAGGATATGAAAAACATTTCACACGTGCGTACTTCAGTGGTAATACAGCATAAACACTGATACAAAAGTGACTATCAAGTGACATACATGTAAGAGAAAAGATGTCAGTTAAACATAAACCGAAAATGAACACTAGGAGAAGTAATGAGAGCCCAATTTTTGGCCTTCCAAAGGAGTTGGCGCATAACACACTGCCTACATATGAGGACATAATTCGAGCTCTGTTGCACAAAAGACACCAAATGATTCAAGATGGAGTTAAAAATACACTAGTAAATGATTTTGTTTCCGATGTTGCAGTAGAGGTTGAAGAATTATGGAAAAGGGCCAGCATTCCCACATGTCATCATTACCGCATCATCGCTCGAATTAAAGAATACTACCAGAAATACCTGAAGCGATTGAAGCCAATGAAAGGTAGAAAAGGAACAAACAGCTTTGAGAACTTGGTGGATCAGTTCAGGAAGGATGCAATGAAACTTTTTGACATAGCCTCATGCAAATGTGATGAGTTCTCAGTTGCCACTGTGAAAAGGAAATGAGTTCCTAAACGAGAGCAGGAATTTTTGATTGACCAGCGATCAACAAGGAAGATGGTAATTGGTCCAATAGATATTAAAGCAACTAAGGAGGCAATCAAAAGGGAGAACCGGAAAAAAAAGAACAAAAACGTGTTTCTGCACTGGCGTCACATGGTACAGAGGATGAACCATGGGATTATTCTGAGATTGAAAGCAACCTAGACAATGACTGATGGCATGCCGCTTGAACAGGAGGAAACTCATGTTCCCTTCCACCATGGAAACAAGTCAGTGATCAGATACGACTACGACTTCCAACAGTAGCAAGAGAGTGTGACAGAAGAGGAGTATCGGATCGAGCAGGTGCAGCCATTTGTTCAGCTGTATTACAGGACTTGGGCATTATTGACCATAGTGACTCATCTGCAGTAATAGACCATAGCAAGATTAGACGAGAGAGAAAGCTTTAGAGAGCAAATCTCAACGATGGACAATTCACAAACTGATTCAAGTATTGGCCTTTACTTTGATGGCAGACATGACCTTACATATACTATGGAAAAGAGAGGAAATAAAATGCACTCTACAACAGTAAAGGAGGAGCATATAGTCATGTTGACCGAGCCAGGATCAAACTATATCGGACATGTTGCACCAAAATCTAGTAAAGCTGCAGCTATTGCCGATAGTATGACTAGTTTCTTATCTTCTTCCAGCATTGACCAGAACAAAGTAATTGCAATTGGATGTGATGGAACTGCTGTGAACACTGGAAATAAAGGAGGTATTATAAGGTTACTAGAACTTCACTTCCAAAAACCTTTACAATGGATCATCTGCCTACTGCATGCCAATGAACTGCCCCTCCGCCACTTACTCACCGAGCTTGATGGGGTGACACATGGACCCAGGGTATTCTCAGGACCAATTGGCATCTTGTTGAAGGAGTGTAATGCTGTAGTTACAAACTTTAATCCAATACCTGGCCCTTCACTACCACAGATGGATTTGTCTCAGTTGAGCACTGACCAAAAGTACATGTACGAAATGTATGGAGCAGTCACTACTGGTTACTGTAAGGAAGGGTTAGCAAACCAACGCCCTGGTCCACTAGTTCATTCACGGTGGCTGACAACTGCTTGTAGATTAATGCGACTATACATTGGAAATGAGAAGCCTTCAGAAAATGTAGTCACATTAGTAGAGTAAGTTGGGCGAGTTTATGTTCCAATGTCGTTTGCAATTAAGTCAAAAGCATCGTGCGCTGAAGGCCCTCGCCACCTCTGGAAACTTTGTTCATCAACAAGATATCTGCCAGATCATCTTCGTAACATTGTTGATAAGGTAATCAGTCACAATGGATATTTTGCTCACTGTGAGAACACACTGCTGGCAATGCTTGAAGATGAGCGCCCACTAATTAGAGAACTGGCTGTACGCAGAATAATGATTGCAAGATCAGCTTCCACCAAGGATTCTATGGTCAGACAGTTAAAAAAAACCTGACATTAACTTTGAGGCCATTGACTACACGGATATGATAAATTGGCAAGAGACTCGACTGGAACCTCCTGTGCTACGAAGAATACCAGAGGAAATGTTGTGGCAAGCTATACAGAATGACCTTCCATCATCAGTGGTAAAATATCGATTTGACTTCTCACTTTCCATGCCACAAACAAGCTGTAGAGAGGGGAATAAAGCTGGTAACAGAAGCAGCAAGTTCAGTTCATGGTCAAGAAAGAAGACATGGTTTGGATATATAAAAGCAAAGATAGCTTCCCAGAAAGTAATGCCATGCTTCGATACTAAATGTGAATACCACACTGCGTAAGAAAACATATCAAATGTGCTCACATATGGTAGGGTGGGCACGGGCGGAATTCGACATGCAGCCACCTCCTCGTGGTGAATTCTGGGTAATTTTAAGCAAATAACTTTGCTTAAAATTAGCAAAGAGCTGCATATGGTAACCTGAAGAATTGTGATTGCAAAAGACGCTATAAATGAAGTACTGATTGAAATTACCTATTTTTCAAAGTCCTTGGGGCCAGTGAAGATGAATAGATAGGACAATAATACTTTCACAGCCTCATTCCTGTTGTATTTGGCAACTTTTGGTCACCCATGGCATATCATATAATTAAAAAAAATCAAAAGCCTCTTATTTCACCACTGATTAAAATTATTAATTTGTCAAAATCCTTGGGACCAGTGAAGATGAATAGATAGGACAATAATATTTAACACCTTCTTTCCTGTTGTATTTGGCAACTTTTGGTCACCCATGGCAGTTAAAATTATGAAAACAAATAACAAGCCTTTATTTCACTCCACCCTAAATTGTTTATACTGAAGACTAATTTTCAACAATCAAAATTATATTTAGATATAGCCTAACACATACTCAATTTAGCTGTTAATCTTTAGCATTATATGCGTACCATTATTTGCTACAAATTCAGATGAATAATTAGTTGAAAACATTAAGTCCACAATATAATTTACCTAATACGTGGGAACGCACGCTAGTAGGGGGAGGGAATATATTTATTATTGAATTAAATGTCATATATGCTCCGTCGTCCCGAGCATTTAGCTAGTCTACTTGGTCTTTCAGACGCAGGTGACATTAAAGGACAGAAACATAAAAATGGCCTAAATTATCAAATAATAGGGAGAATTTAGGTACAAGAATGAAGCTAAAGCTGTAAATATTTAGTTGATCATTGATTTCTTATCCCAGATGTTAGTGGGTACCTGTGGTAGTAGCATTTTTCTAAAAGGGGGGGGGGGGGGGACACATTTATTATTTATTAAATTTGGTATATGCTCCGTCCCGAGCATTTACCTGGTCGACCTAGTCTGCCAGACGCGGGTGACATTAACGACGGAGACATAAAATGGTCTAAAAAAGAAAAATATGGGGGAAATTTAGGGACTGCAACGAAGCTCAAGCTCCGAGTTTCACAAACGCCAGAGAACGAAACGTTGCAGACCCTCCTACCAGTCCTTTACCACAGGATTTAAACGCCATGCGATTTTATCTTACTATTATTGAAATGCCACTCACCCAAGGCCATCGCCTCACAGTTAGGGACCTCATAACAGCGGGGGATCAATCTATGTCCCACAAAATACGACCTTAAACATTAGCCTGCCGCTGCAGCTTAGCAGGGACCCTAACTGTTGAAAAATGGCCCTAACTCAACCCCTAGTCTACACACCGATCGGAATCCTCACTCGGGGCACCAAAATGTGGGGAATAATATGGCCAAAGCTTATCTCTTACCACACCAATCGAAATATTAAATTAATCAACATAAATAAAAATAAAGTCTGAGGTCACCTACCTTATGGTATGAACTATGGTAGCCTATCTCTCAGGATGCCCTAACTAAACATTGTATAAATGGCCATATATATCAATGACTTAGCTATAACTAGGGTCCTGGTTTAGTTCAGAGGATTCCGGCTTCGGTAGATAAGGGTTATAGGTCAGGACTCCGGGCCGGGCGTGGAAATTGTGGTGGAGGAGATCACGGGACACTTCTCTACCGTTCATATGTTTACTAGTGTCTGATCGGAACTTCAATTTCCGACTCATAAATAAACTATATATTAATTCGTTACCAAGGGTTCATTCCCTCTTCACGAAATCATATAAATAATTATCAGCATTTAAATTATATAATTATAAAGGTGAACATCGTTTCACAACGATTTAGTGAACATAATATCAAGATATTAACGACCCTAAAGCAAACGGTGGATCGCGTATGGGGTCGCGGGAATATTTAAACTGATCCTCTTTACAGTTCTTCTAAACTTATTTCTACAAGGTTTTATAACTAAATTAACTTGATCAAGGTAATCTTATACAGTACTAAATTACCTAACATTAATTAATCTCTACAATATATACAATCACCGGGTTCTGGTAGGAAATTGTTCACTCTAGTGAGGTTACCCTATCGGAAGGTTGTTGCCAACATTCCCCAGATACCGGTGTAGTCAATTTATTTCTCACAAGTGGCAAGTTTGTTGGAAAGGAATGCAAACAGTTCCCGTTTGTTGGTTGGGTCACGCAAAAAGTCGGCCCAGTTTCCTGGAAGTTTGTTTTTACCTGAAACTTTTCTCTGAATACCCTTTCCTCGCTTTTCTCTAGTGGACTCTTTGATGCTGCTAGGGATGTATTCGTCCCATACAACATCAACTCGTTTTGAGTATCCTAGTTGTTTTATGATGTGTGGAACAAAGACATGATCAGCATACTCATCAAATGTTATAACGTTGTTAGTGGGGAGCATGTGCACCACAGCAGCTCCATCAAGAAGCCTCTCATCAATGTAAGCGGGAGGATCATGTCATTGGCCAGAATTGTTAGCAGATCAGCTTTGAAAGACTTTCCAAAGTGCAGTTTTCCACCATCTGATAGTGAAGGGGGAAAGGGGTGGTTCTCATGGCTAAAGAATTTGCTGATGTCACTCATTCTGTGCTGCATTACGATGTACAGGTGAGAAAACAGAGCCACATCATTCTTGAGTAAAGTGATCTTCCCTGCTTGTTTTGTTTTGGCTCTTGGCTGCGGACACCTGAAGAGAGGAAGGGCATTCTTATTAATCGGATCATGAATGGAGCATGTGTGATCAGTTATCACTTGTTTGAAATACTTGTCATATATATTCTTTCCTAGAGATTGAATTGTTCGCACTGTGTTCACCACAGCCTCATCCAGAATATTCTGTGTGTCTAGAGCCAGTAACTCATTACTATCATCAAGGAAAGGGTTTCCCAGTTCTTTGATGACCTGAGTCAGACTCACAGCCTGCTCCTTACAACTTATCTGTGTGGACAGTCCCTCTTCATGATGATAACCACACTGTGGATTTTTTCTGGGAAGTATTCCTGTTCAAACTCCTTTAGCAGCCTTGCTTGTTCAGGCCCTGAGACCATCCATTTCCTGAAGGCTGAAGGATTTTCAGTCAAACCAACTGCACCCCCAGAATCTTTAACCACTTTGTTATTTTGTTCATGGGCTTGATCGATCGGGATAGCCGAGAATCTGTTGGTTGTTTTGTGGATAACCCAGTGATTGTGCTCCTCAAACTCTTTGAGAATGGGTGCTGGTAGACTCTCCATGTCTCAGATGTGTATTGGGAGCCACCGGGCATAATTGTGGTGGTCTAAAGCAAAAAACCATGGAGCCAAAGCCTTGAGGCATTCAACATACAGTGAAAAATTCCCCTCTTGTTGTGATCTAATGAAGATGAGGCCCAGGAGTTCCATGTTGAGAACAGTGTCCCAGTACTGAAATGTTGGACTTTTGTGTATAATTTCCTGCCTCCATGCTTTCATAGCTTCATCACTGTGTTCTCCTTCGGTGTGCATGAAAGCGTCCTCCTGGAGTTTTGCAAGAGCCAACGCAGTCACCTGGTGTGCATGTCTTGTTTTGGTGAGGTGGGTGGCCTTCAAAAAAGAGTTAGCAGTTCGGACAGTTCCTGATGATGCAATGTCTGCTTGTGTCAGTGCATTGGTCCATCCAGATCCCTCCAAGTAGTCACCATATGTTTTCCACATCGCCATCTCTATGTGGAGTCCAACCAACATTGCTATGATCTTTTCTTCTCCATGCGTGTCAGGCCAGTTCCACTGGGTAAATTTGGGAAGTGCATAGAGTGGTGCATCAAAGGCGATAACTGGTTTTTGTCCAGGATTGAGAAATTTTGTTGCCCACTGCAAAACATTCATTCCATGCTTGATCATAGCTGCTATAGCTGCTTTCTCATAGAAAAGGGGCAAGAGCTGTGTAAGGGTGGTGTGAACATCTACTGATATATCTTGCATGGAGGCATGGAATGCTGACCAGGCTACAGTGTCACCCTGTTCAACTGCATCTTTCTCCAGTAGTTGACAAGCATGCTTCAGCCAGCTCTCCTCCTTCAATTGTGCACTTGCCAGTTGTCCCTGTTTTGGTGCGGTTAAATTTGACAGTTCTGGAACTGACACATTTGCTGTCTTCAGAGCTACAGTACAGCTGGTGCAGTGGTAAAGCTGTCTGGCAACTGGTGATTCTTTTTGGTATCAGCCAAGCACAGTTTGATATCCTTCTGCCTCTCCCCCAAGTTAGACAAAGTTGGAAATTAAAACAGGCTGATGCCCGTGCCATGAAATGAACCCTTAGCAGTTGTACTTGAAGGATTATGTCCAAGTTGTCAAGCGCACCAACAGTAAAAAGTCCATGTTGCAGTTGAGCAGGAACGACAGCTCCTTTGTACTTAAAGTCGTCACAGACAGCAGTCCCAATCTGGTTCTCAAGCTGATACACTGAGGCCCAAGTCATGTAATTGTGTGATGAGCTTTTTAGACCTGGTGTCTGTGTGAATCTTCATTCCAATGTACAATGGCAATGGTGGTTCCCTATCCAAGCAATGGCGAGATGTTGAAACAGAAGAAGGTGCATGTGTCTTGAAATTGTACAGAATGGTCTGAGAGACTGAGGTTTGCCTGTGAATCTGTGAAATCTTGGTCTTTAAGGTCAGCACCAATCAATAGCATGGACACAAGGGTCTTGAGAGTAGATGGCACTTACTCTTCCTGACAACCAGAAGGAAATTTGCCATCGAAGTGGAAACCTTTATTGCTGACAATCTCCTTGCGCACTAGCTTAGCTGCCTTAGCCAGCAGTAATGCATCACCTTCATAATCACATGCCATGGACTGTTTCAACATATCTTGCATGCCTTGTTCAAAAACCAGAATCTTATTTTTGCTATCACTTTGTTCTTGAGCTTGCGGGAAGTATGCTAGAAGTTTTTCCTTGAAGTGGGTTCGGTTAGTCTCTGTTTCGATACGAAGGTTCCGCAGTCGCTTTTCATACAGCTGATACAATTCCGAAAATTTGAAGTAGAAGGTCCCCGCTTCCACACAGTTTTCTACATGAGTAAATAGCTCCACAAGTGCTCTTGCTTTCATCTTCTTTTCTTCAGAATGAACTCCAGATGCTTGTGCCCTTGTTGCCGGATCAGTGATCGATGGCGATTCCGTAGTGTTGTTAAGCACTCCAGATGATATTTAGCTTCAAGTGCTATGAGATCGCCACCTTCCAATCTAACCATTAATTGTGTTTCCTGCAGTTCTGTAGCAATCTTTCTTATATTCTCATCAGCTCCAAATGTTCTAAACTCATGGAGGTGTCCATCCTTTCCACAACAAATTATACAGGCCATTTTGTCCATCGACTGACGCCGTGGTCGTTTCTCTCCATAGGTGTTGCTCCCTGTAGCCTCCTTGTCTCGCTTTTTAGTAGCTCTTTCCAGTTTGTCTTTACTGAACTTTACATTGCAGGATTTATGCCATACACCCCGCTTTTGGACCAGTTCATCTGTAGTTATCTCTTCTCCAAACTTCAGTACTACTGGCAATGCACCTAGGCCTCTAAAAGCATTAACGTTATTTAAGAACTTGCTGTATGCTCCGGACTTGTCCCCGCTCCCTTGTACATTAAGTGGGCATTTCACAGGCTCTGTAGTCTTTTCTTGACAGATCAAGCACAGGCTCCAATCCATCTTGCTAGTTCAACCTGAAAATAGAAAAGAAAAATATTAGGATTATGTTATACCGTAATTATTTTATGTTAATTTCTGACTAAATAACCATTCAACTTTATTATAAATGGTATGAATGTATTCCTTGACCTCGAAATTGTATGTTTGGACACCAAGATCATGATCCTAAGTGGCTTAGCAGCTGAGATATTGATAGATATAGGATTTTCTATGATGGCGATCATAAAAATCCAAGATGGCTGCCATAATGTATCAGGAGGAAGTGGTGCCTATCAAAAATGGGAAGCTAAGGCACTATGTAGAATGTTGAAAAAATTTGGCACTTTTGTCCGGAATGTCCACATCCATGTCAAATCTTGCCCTATGCTGCCCTACTAACAGCTTAGGACGGATCTGTGGGTACGTATTGAAAAGATAAAGGCTATCGCAATTGACCCTCTCACTTTCTTACACCCTTCCTAATCTGAATAAAATCCTCTTATAATAGCCAGAACAAAGCGAGTCATTGTTTCTTTTAAAGATTAAGCCTTTTTCATTATTATTTACTATATATCAACTTGAGAAAACTAAACCGAGACCAATTATTCAGATAATATACTACTATTTTTGACATTCTATCATTATAATAATACATTAATATTGATTAATAGTAATATTGACAATTGTACAATACTGTAAATACAAATATACGATACCGGTGAATAATAATAATAATAATAATAATAATAATAATAATAATAATAAAGAATGCCGCATCAACAGTAATGGTTCGATCAAAGTCCTCAGAATTGAGAGTTCACACCGCACCAGACAGGTCAGTCGCGCATCTTATCAACAATGCAAACTTTTACCACATGATTCTTTTATTTCAGGTTATCGCTTTTGTTAGTTTGATGGTATTATGCCCATCATAATTATTATGTCTATCACGCTCATATTTGTGTATAATTATGTTACTTAATATATTTCTAAATTCAAATACTGTAGATTATGACATTCTTAGCTTAACTACATACATACAAATTATTCAAATTAGTAACGATACAATCATACGGATTTAACCGTTTCGATATTTCACGTTAATATAATCATATGACACCAAATGTTCGCTTTATTGTACCTACCTGTGGATAATTTGTTACGACCGGGGCTCGTATAAAACAAGGGCTCTTAATCATTGGACTAGGAAAGCACACAGCCACAACGGTAACACTAGATCCAACCCCTGAACTTATAATGCCGGCGCACAAAAACACCTATAGCCTCCAGAGTTAACCCGTACAGCCCCAGCGACGCGCCTGACGCGTCGGCGATGTATGTAACGCACAGCCCCAGAGACGCGCCTGGCGCGTCACCCTAATTGCGCCGACCGTAACCTCAGGTGTAGCCACTCAAGAGGGCTCAGATTTGTATGGGAACTGTGTACGTATCCCACGCAACCATGCCGATGGTTGAAAACTCTCAAAGTCCATGTGCGTGCGCGCGAGCGCGCAATAACCTGTTTTTTTGGGGCAATTGCCTTCAATTTTTTACTCTTGTAAAATACGTTTTCGGGGGCTCTGTAGGACCATTCTTTAAGCTTTTTGAGCGGTTTTTCGTGGTTTTTCCTTCATTCCTAACCCATTCGCTATTGTTTCTGGAATAAAACCATTTTTTGAAAACCGGCCGGGTTCTGGTGAACAAACATTACAAAACTAGCCGGGGCTGGACGGGTTAAATCTGCGATAACGGGGTATCCTATAACTCAGTATAAGTGCACTACTACTACAGGCTGATGATCTCTGATACAGCCTGATCACAACAACATACAATTACGGTAATAAGGTATACTAGGAAAAGATAAGAGATGTTAATTAAATCACTGCAATGATTTAATGCAAACTAGAAGAAGGTATATTTAAAGTTACTCTAAACAATAATGAACTGTCACTCCTATACTAAAGAAAGTGAACGAAAGTCCCAAAGCATCGAGCAGGAATCTTCTGAAGAAAGTCTGATGCTGGGGTAAGATGATCGTATCGGATTTTGAACTGTAGTATAGAGCAGGAACAGGATATGACAATTGTAAGGACATATAGGGTTAACTGGCACGGGAATAATAATAACTGCGCAATAGTAGGAACTCAAACAGCAAAAGAAGTACTTCCTCATCAACGAAACAGCCTACTAGGGTTGTGCAACTCAACAACAACCTAGACTAATAAATGCCGTGAATAATAATGCATACATAACAGAAAGAGTTTATAATCTAAATCTGGTGTCTGCTAGGCGAATAAAGTCTAGCTGGGATGTAGTAGGCTAGGAAACAATGGCTGAGCAAGCGGCTCGTAGCCTAGCTTAGTCCTTAAGGCTGTGCGGCCAAATTACGTTAATTGACGGGGTGCTCTCATGAGAGATCCAGATCGCTAGTATCTGGTTCTCTCCTGGCGACCCTCTCAAAGTCAAAGCAAACGAGTTAGCACAGTGTTGGGTGGCAGAGGCAAAAGCCCTCACTCGAAACACAGCGCTAAACTCACAAGGTACACAGTCAGAAAGACCACCTAGGCTTCCCACGTCTCCGTTGCGATTGTACAGGTTCAACAAAATCTAGTACACATCGGAAATCACAACACCAGTAGCCTTATCCCAGTCTAGCATTAAATCCCCCAGAAGACCACCAAGATACAGGAAGGGAGACACCGTGAGTGTGTCGAACCTCTACAGACAAAAATGGTAACCCTTCCAAAATGCCTAACTAAACATGTGTTATCTGAGAGCTTCAGCATATAATACGATGGCCGATATATGAAATCATGCAGAACCAAAGGGAAGTTATGATATTAACACCTTATTAGCGGGCTAGGCAGTTTATTTATATGTACCGCCCAGCGGGGTGTTTTTAGCCAAAATAGGGCTGTTTACGTGATCATTTTCATGCCTAAATAAGACCCAGAGCGTAAAACAAGTATCTATCCCTGAAAGGGCATAAACAGAGCTTTCCAATGACACCATAACGATCCTTTTATGATGGCTAGTTTTCTTGCAACAACCGCGCAACGCGAGTGCAAAAAGCATGTAATTCGGCACTTTCCCCATACAATTCCGTATATAGCGAGTGAGAGAGGGAGTGAGGAGGTGGGATTCGTGTCAGTAGGTTCGCCGCGGTGGTCTGGAGCAGTCATACGCTCGCTTCTCTCCTGCCACCACTTGTCTCTCTCTCCCAGCAACATTACGTGCTGAAATTGCCACACGACCTATGTCGAGCGCCGTCAGATAGTCCAGATAGTCCAGATTTATTATACTCGACTTATGTTGCGCCCCGACACTTAGGGGTTAAATAGAGTAGAAGAATGAGAGGTAAGAAGTTGAGAGAGAGAGAAAGTGCTCTATAGGTAGAAGTCGGGAGACAGGGGGGCAAGGGACATGTGAAGAGTATGCTAGTCAGGAAAGCTCTGAGGAAGGAACTCCTCGGGACCCCTCCAGGATCACACACAAAGGCATGGTGGTCAGCCAATCACAGGCCGCCACATCACCAGGCAGCAGGGCTGCAGAAGGCGCCAGGAACCACCAGCCAATCAAGAGGCGTGAGACGGCACGCGCGCGAGCCTACAAAGCGAGGGGGGGAGGCAGCACATGTATACGCACGCACACACTACCACCCCACTGCCTATATTATTCTCTCTCCTCAACTATATACAATGTATCCTATGTTCAACTCATGATATAAAATGCTTCCCGTTGTCACAGACGAAAATAAAGACCTCCACGGGACTGTCTGTAACAACACGAACACTATGAAAGAAAGAACATCCTGTAAGTGGATCAGCAACCTAGTATCCGCTTTTTCATAGTCACACTGTGCCATGGATCGATCAGTTCCTCGGAGGAGAGTAGTGGGACCAGATGTGATGATGATTTCCTTGTCTTTAGGGCAATCAACAGTGGCAAGTTTGTTAGAAAGGAATGCAAACAGTTCCCGTTTGTTGGTTGGGTCACGCAAAAAGTCGGCACAGTTTCCTGGAAGTTTGTTTTTACCTGAAACTTTTCTCCGAATACCCTTTCCTCACTTTTCTCTAGTGGACTCTTTGATGCTGCTAGGGATGTATTCGTCCCATAGAACATCAACTCGTTTTGAGTATCCTAGTTGTTTTATGATGTGTGGAACAAAGACATGATCAGCATACTCATCAAATGTTATAACGTTGTTAGTGGGGAGCAAGTGCACCACAGCAGCTCCATCAAGAAGCCTCACATCAATGTAAGCGGGAGGATCATTCTGGGTGTCATTGGCCAGAATTTTTAGCAGATCGGCTTTGAAAGACTCCAAAGCGCAGTTTTCCACCATCTGATAGTGAAGGGGGAAAGGGGTGGTTCTCATGGCTGAAGTATTTGCTGATGTCACTCATTCTGTGCTGCATTACGATGTACAGGTGAGAAAACGGAGCCACATCGTTCTTGAGTAAAGTGTCTTCCCTGCTTGTTTTGTTTTGGCTATTGACTGCAGACACCTGAAGAGAGGAAGGGCATTCTTATTAATCGGATCATGAATGGAGCATGTGTGATCAGTTATCACTTGTTTGAAATACTTTGTCATATTTATTCTTTCCTAGAGATTGAATTGTTCGCACTGTGTTCACCACAGACTCATCCAGAATATTCCGTGTGTCTAGAGCCAGTAACTCATCACTGTTGTCGGGATGACAACAACCCGACAGGTTTTGGTCCAATAGGACATTTGAATTTGGCGGTATCGTATCGCTTGTACGATTTCGGCTGGTTCTTTGTGTATTGTAGTTTATTCTTAAGTATAGGTTAAATATTAACTGTAATGTATAAATATCTACATCAGCTCTAGATGTATTATGAAACCAAGTTATAGGTTATAATTATTATGAGCCGGCAGCCATATGTAATTTCGCGAAGCGATCGAACGCCGGCCCTTTAGTTTCTCAATCAACACCATACAACCAACATCTCTCCCCCCCCCCCCCCCCCCGGCTCTGACTCAACCCACAGTTCACCATGTGCTACAAATATTAATCTATAACAATATTAACAACAGTCCTACATCACCAGTCCTCTAAGCTAAGTTCATTGTATCGATATTGTATTATGTGAACATTCCTACATGTCATGCAATTGAATTAGCCGCGTGTGGGGGATTGGATTACACCCATCGAATACCTCGTTGGTAATTATATTATAACTATTTGTTGGGATATTTCATGTACCAGTGATATGTAATTTAACCTCTTTATCTAAATTCCCGACAACTGTCATCAAGGAAAGGGTTTCCCAGTTCTTTGATGACCTGAGTCAGACTCACAGCCTGCTCCTTACAACTTATCTGTGTGGACAGTCCCTCTTCATGATGATAACCACACTGTGGATTTTTTTCTGGGAAGTATTCCTGTTCAAACTCCTTTAGCAGCCTTGCTTGTTCAGGCCCTGAGACCATCCATTTCCTGAAGGCTGAAGGATTTTCAGTCAAACCAACTGCACCCCCAGAATCTTTAACCACTTTGTTATTTTGTTCATGGGCTTGATCGATCGGGATAGCCGAGAATCTGTTGGTGGTTTTGTGACTGTGCTCCTCAAACTCTTTGAGAATGGGTGCTGGTAGACTCTCCATGTCTCGGATGTGTATTGGGAGCCACCGGGCATAATTGTGGTGGTCTAAAGCAGAAAACCATGGAGCCAAAGCCTTGAGGCATTCAACATACAGTGAAAAATTCCCCTCTTGTTGTGATCTAATGAAGATGAGGCCCAGGAGTTCCATGTTGAGAACAGTGTCCCAGTACTGAAATGTTGGACTTTTGTGTATAATTTCCTGCCTCCATGCTTTCATAGCTTCATCACTGTGTTCTCCTTCGGTGTGCATGAAAGCGTCCTCCTGGAGTTTTGCAAGAGCCAACGCAGTCACCTGGTGTGCATGTCTTGTTTTGGTGAGGTGGGTGGCCTTCAAAAAAGAGTTAGCAGTTCCTGATGGTGCAATGTCTGCTTGTGTCAGTGCATTGGTCCATCCAGATCCCTCCAAGTAGTCACCGTATGTTTTCCACATCGCCATCTCTATGTGGAGTCCAACCAACATTGCTATGATATTTTCTTCTCCATGCGTGTCAGGCCAGTTCCACTGGGTAAATTTGGCAAGTGCATAGAGTGGTGCATCAAAGGCGATAACTGGTTTTTGTCCAGGATTGAGAAATTTTGTTGCCCACTGCAAAACATTCATTCCATGCTTGATCATAGCTGCTGTAGCTGCTTTCTCATAGAAAAGGGGCAAGAGCTGTGTAAGGGTGGTGTGAACATCTACTGATATATCTTGCATGGAGGCATGGAATGCTGACCAGGCTACAGTGTCACCCTGTTCAACTGCATCTTTCTCCAGTAGTTGACAAGCATGCTTCAGCCAGCTCTCCTTCTTCAATTGTGCACTTGCCAGTTGTCCCTATTTTGGTGTTGTTAAATTTGACAGTTCTGGAACTGACACATTTGCTGTCTTCAGCCCTAGAGTACAGCTGGTACAGTGGTAAAGCTGTCTGGCAACTGGTGATTCTTCTTGGTATCAGCCAAGCGCAGTTTGATATCCTTCTGCCTCTCCCCCAAGTTAGACAAAGTTGGAAATTGAAACAGGCTGATGCCCATGCCATGAAATGAACCCTTAGCAGTTGTACTTCAAGGATTATGGTCCAAGTTGTCAAGCGCACAAACAGTAAAAAGTCCATGTCGCAGTTGAGCAGGAACGACAGCTCCTTTGTACTTAAAGTCGTCACAGACAGCAGTCCCAATCTGGTTCTCAAGCTGAAGAACTGTGTCACTGAGGCCCAAGTCATGTAATTGTGTGATGAGCTTTTTAGACCTGGTGTTTGTGTGAATCTTCATTCCAATGTACAATGGCAATGGTAGTTCCCTATCCAAGCAATGGCGAGATGTCGAAAAAGAAGAAGGTGTATGTGTCTTGAAATTGTACAGAATGGTCTGAGAGACTGAGGTTTGCCTGTGAATCTGTGAAATCTTGGTCTTTAAGGTCAGCACCAATCAATAGCATGGACACAAGGGTCTTGAGAGTAGATGGCACTTACTCTTCCTGACAACCAGAAGGAAATTTGCCATCGAAGTGGAAACCTTTATTGCTGACAATCTCCTTGCGCACTAGCTTAGCTGCCTTAGCCAGCAGTAATGCATCACCTTCATAATCACATGCCATGGCCTGTTTCAACATATCTTGCATGCCTTGTTCAAAAACCAGAATCTTATTTTTGCTATCACTTTGTTCTTGAGCTTGCGGGAAGTATGCTAGAAGTTTTTCCTTGAAGTGGGTTCGGTTAGTCTCTGCATACATTTAACCACTTAGCTTTAGGAGAAGCAGGCCAATTGCCCATCAGAAAGGTTGACTATGATATGTGATTTTGTTTTCTTTGTTTTTTACATATCCCATCAGAAAGGTTGACTATGATATGTGAATTTTTATGCATCCAGCCAATTATACATTAATAACAACAGCAATAATCTAGATATGTGCCAGGAGAGATTTCCCGGGGTTTCTGAAACAAGGGAGACATGGCAGAGATGGAAGCACCACGGGAAGATCAGGAGGTCGGCTTGGTAGAGGCAGAGGAACGGATAATCTTGGAAGACTATGGCCTAGCAGATACTAAGTGTTTTAAGTGCGGAAAAACCAATGCAAGAAAGAATTCGCGAAAATGTTCCGGCTGTCTTAGATCTATTCATTTATCTTGTGCTAAGCTGACAAAGAAAACATCAGGAGAACAACCAAACTGGAAATGTCTCGCATGCCCAGGACCCACTGCAGAGACAACCGGGGCAACACCGGCAACACCGGTCGCCGACTTGACCCAACTTGTGACCAAATGGAAAGCGCGGATCCAGGTCCTTGCCCGGGCACCTAAAGGAGCCAGAATCCAAGTGGCGGAGGCCCTTACAACCATCATAAAGCAGGCCCTACAGCTCAAGACACCCCTCACATGGGCACGGCTCCTGGGTTTCTCCTATGGGGCCCTCCGAAAACCACCCAGAACCAACATACAAGACCATCTTCAGGTTTCTCTAGCCACCAGAGTGAAACGTCAAGTAGCACAGTATATGGATGGAAACAAACTGGTGGAACCCCCCGAACAGCAACCAAACAGGGCCCAGAAGCAACAGGACAAGGAAGAGGAAGAGGCTGAACAGCTACGTAAGAGGGTCGTGGCGAAGCTGGCGGATAGTGACATCAAAGGGGCCGTCAGACTGTTATCCTCTTCAGAAGGTGTTGCTGGTCAAGGCACCGAAGTTGTTGAAGCCCTACAAGAAAAGCACCCACCTACACCAAGGGACCTAAACCTCCCCCCTGCCCCAAATGACCAGATGTGCCAACCTTTAGTTGTCACGAAGGAGCAGGTGGTTGCCGCAGTGACTTCATTCCCAGCAGGCTCAGCCGCGGGCCCAGATGGTATCCGACCCGCCCACCTCAAAGGCCGCTTGCGTCAGGGATCAGGAGCTGCTGGGGAGGCACTCTTGGAAACCCTCACCAAATTCATCAACATGGTTTTAAGAGGGGAAGTACCCGACTGTGCCACACCCCTATTTTTTGGGGCATCACTCTGTGCACTGGCAAAAAAAGATGGCGGTGTGCGCCCAATAGCAGTAGGGAACACCTTCCGCCGCCTTGCCACAAAGGTGGGTTTGAAACCACTCTCGAATGGCCTAGGTCAACACTTAAGACCAGTTCAACTAGGTTTCGGAACTCCAGGGGGGTGTGAAGCTGCTGTACACGCAACCCGCACCTACCTCAGCCAAGCCCAAGAAAAACGAGTGTTTCTACAGATTGACATGCGGAACGCATTCAACAGCATTCGCAGGGATGTCTTCCTCCGTGCAGCTCAAGAACACATCCCCACTCTGTACCCCCTACTTTGGCAGGCTTATTCCAAACCTTCAATCCTGATTTTTGGCGAGACGGTAATCCCATCAGCGACCGGGTTACAGCAGGGAGATCCAGGTGGTCCTGCTCTTTTCTCAATAGGGGTGGATGCAGCAGCTAACAAAGTAAGGTCAGAACTGAATGTATGGTACCTGGATGATGCAACCTTGGGTAGGTCAGTAGAGAACGTTCTAACCGACCTAAATAACATCGTAACTGACCTCGGCCAGGCTGGGCTAGTGATAAATTACACCAAATGTGAACTTGTCCTCCTCAACCACACGTCAACAAGGAGAAGAGACTCAGGCCCTGTTTCGAGGCATATTGCCAGATGTAAAGATCCTTCAGGAGCACCAGCAAACCCTATTAGGTTCCCCACTAACTCTGGCAGCAATCCCACCAGCACTTCAAGTTAAAAAGGAGGAGCTTCAACGTCTCGTGAATCGCCTGATACACATCGATGCCCACTCAGCTCTGGCCCTTCTCAAGAACTGTTTCTCCATCTCAAAACTCCAATACCTCCTGCGCACATCGATGACTTACACGAACAATGGTGGCCTCCAAGAATTAGACAGCATAATCCGAGAAGCAGTGACCAGCATCACCAACGTGGAATTTAAAGAACGGACCTGGACACAAGCCACCCTTCCTGTCCGCCTCGGGGGCTTGGGCATACGGAGAGCCTCGGATATTGCCTCCCCAGCCTTTATCTCTTCCCTCATCGCGACCAACGACCTTGTAGTGTCCATCCTTTCTTCTCAACCCGGAATGACACTTAATGGGGACGTAACAGCAGCGATTAACACCTGGAAGGAAAGTACAGGAGTAGATGAGGAGCCTCAGGGTACCTCCAGGAGCAAGCAGAAAGCGTGGGATACCATCTCTGCGAAGAAAACTCAAGAAAATCTCCTAACCAATGCAGACCAGGTTGCAAAAGCACGCCTCCAGGCAGCCGCCCGTTCGGAGAGTGGCTTGTGGTTACACGCCATCCCCATCCCACCTCTTGGAACTCACTTAGATGCTGAAGCGCTCCGGGTTGCCATCGCGCTCAGAGTGGGTGCGGCAGTTTGTCACCATGCCTTGTCATGTAATTACAACGCAGGCCGCCTGCCAAGACACTCTGCACTAAATTATGTCATAAAATGGGCCCTGCAGAGTGCTAACCGTGCATCAATCCTCGAACCACATGGACTTCACAGAGAAGATGGCAAACGGCCAGATGGGATGACCACTTTCCCTTACAAGAATGGCCGGTGCCTCGTGTGGGATGCCACATGTGTTGACACTTTCTCCACAACCAACATCACCAGAAACGCCGACGAAGCAGGTGAAGCCGCCCGGATAGCAGAAAATAAAAAGCGAGAAAAATATCAAGCCATCGCCAGAAATCATCAGTGTCTTCGGCCCTACCACCCTTAAGATGGTGAATGAAATAGGCCGTAAAATCAGAGAAGTTTCAGGAGAACCCCGGGAAACCCTCTGGCTCAAGCAAAGACTAGGGATGGCTATCCTCCGGGGCAATGCCACCAGCGTCATGAGCTCAGTTCGACTGGACTGGGTCATGCCACTGTGTGAGGCCCGGGCAGGAGTGGTGTATCCGTAGTCTTTCCACAGTAGGGTAAAACAAAACATAAACTTTATTTGTATTTAACATGTGTGATGCACATAAATAAAAGGGGATGTGTCGGATGGTTGAAAGCCACAGTTGCTCGCGCGTTTGGGGCTAGCAACATGTATTATGAAAAACATGTATCCTCCTTCATTCACTGTCCCCCCCCTTCACTCACTCAACCCCACAATTTGCCGGAGGATAACAGGTTTTTCACAATACGTAGACGGAGGTCTTAAGTCTCTGTTTCAACACCAAGGTTCCGCAGTCGCTTTTCATACAGCTGATACAATTCCGAAAATTTGAAGTAGAAGGTCCCAGCTTCCACACAGTTTTCTACATGAGTAAATTTCTTCAGAATGAACTCCAGATGCTTGCCCTTGTTGCCGGATCAGTGATCGATGGCGATTCCGTAGTGTTGTTAAGCACTCCAGATGATATTTAGCTTCAAGTGCTATGAGATCGCCACCTTCCAATCTAGCCATTAATTGTGTTTCCTGCAGTTCTGTAGCAATCTTTCTTATATTCTCATCAGCTCCAAATGTTCTAAACTCATGGAGGTGTCCATCCTTTCCACAACAAATTATACAGGCCATTTTGTCCATCGACTGACGCCGTGGTCGTTTCTCTCCATAGGTGTTGCTCCCTGTAGCCTCCTCCCTGTCTCGCTTTTTAGTAGCTCTTTCCAGTTTGTCTTTACTGAACTTTACATTACAGGATTTGTGCCATACACCCCGCTTTTGGACCAGTTCATCTGTAGTTATCTCTTCTCCAAACTTCAGTACTACTGGCAATGCACCTAGGCCTCTAAAAGCATTAACGTTATTTAAGAACTTGCTGTATGCTCCGGACTTGTCCCCGCTCCCTTGTACATTGAGTGGGCATTTCACAGGCTCTGTAGTCTTTTCTTGACAGATCAAGCACAGGCTCCAATCCATCTTGCTAGTTCAACCTGAAAATAGAAAAGAAAAATATTAGGATTATGTTATACCGTAATTATTTTATGTTAATTTCTGACCAAATAACCATTCAACTTTATTATAAATGGTATGAATGTATTCCTTGACCTCGAAATTGTATGTTTGGACACCAAGATCATGATCCTAAGTGGCTTAGCAGCTGAGATATTGATAGATATAGGTTTTTCTATGATGGCGATCATAAAAATCCAAGATGGCTGCCATAATGTATCAGGAGGAAGTGGTGCCTATCAAAAATGGGAAGCTAAGGCACTATGTAGAATGTGGAAAAAATTTGGCGCTTTTGTCCGGAATGTCCACATCCATGTCCAATCTTGCCCTAAGCTGTCCTACTAACAGCTTAGGACGGATCTGTGGGTACGTATTGAAAAGATAAAGGCTATCGCAATTGACCCTCTCACTTTCTTACACCCTTCCTAATCTGAATAAAATCCTCTTATAATAGCCAGAACAAAGCGAGTCATTGTTGCTTTTAAGATTAAGCCTTTTTCATTATTATTTACTATATATCAACTTGAGAAAACTAAACCGAGACCAATTCAGATAATATACTACTATTTTTGACATTCTATCATTATAATAATACATTAATATTGATTAATAGTAATATTGACAATTGTACAATACTGTAAAATACAAAAATACGATACCGGTGAATAATAATAATAATAATAAAGGATGCCGCATCAACAGTAATGGTTCGAACAAAGTCCTCAGAATTGAGAGTTCACACCGCACCAGACAGGTCAGTCGCGCATCTTATTATCAACAATGCAAACTTTTACCACATGATTCTTTTGTTTCAGGTTATCGCTTTTGTTAGTTTGATGGTATTATGTCCATCATATTATGTTTATCACGCTCATATTTGTGTATAATTATGTTACTTAATATATTTCTACATACAAATACTGTAGATTATGACATTCTTAGCTTAACTACATACATACAAATTAATCAAATTAGTAACGATACAATCATTACGGATTTAACCGTTTCGATATTTCACGTTAATATAATCATATGACACCAAATGTTCACTTTATTGTACCTACCTGTGGATAATTTGTTACGATCGGGGCTCGTATAAAACAAGGGCTCTTAATCATTGGACTAGGAAAGCACACAGCCACAACGGTAACACTAGATCCAACCCCTGAACTTATAATGCCGGCGCACAAAAACACCTATACCCTCCTGAGTTAAATCTGCGATAACGGGGTATCCTATAACTCAGTATAAGTGCACTACTACTACAGGCTGATGATCTCTGATACAGCCTGATCACAACAACATACAATTACGTTAATAAGGTATACTAGGAAAAGATAGAGATCTTAATTAAATCACTGCAATGATTTAATGCAAACTAGAAGAAGGTATATTTAAAGTTACTCTAAACAATAATGAACTGTCACTCCTATACTAAAGAAAGTGAACGAAAGTCCCAAAGCATCGAGCAGGAATCTTCTGAAGAAAGTCTGATGCTGGGTGTGACGCCTGCAGCTCAGCAGAACGCCACGTGGGCTCAGCCGCTCGCTTGGCCACTTGCTAGCACTCGCCAGGGCAAGGTATTTGGCTACAGTCTATCTACAATGTTGTTCTTTCTTTCATAGTGTTCGTGTTGTTACAGACAGTCCCGTGGAGGTCTTTATTTTCGTCTGTGACAACGGGAAGCATTTTATATCATGAGTTGAACATAGGATGCATTGTATATAGTTAAGGAGAGAGAATAATATAGGCAGTGGGGTGGTAGTGTGTGCGTGCGTATACATGTGCTGCCTCCCCCCTCGCTTTGTAGGCTCGCGCGCGTGCCGTCTCGCGCCTCTTGATTGGCTGGTGGTTCCTGGCGCCTTCTGCAGCCCTGCTGCCTGGTGACGTGGCAGCCTGTGATTGGCTGACCACCATGCCTTTGTGTGTGATCCTGGAGGGATCCCGAGGAGTTCCATCCTCAGAGCTTTCCTGACTAGCATACCCTTCACATGTCCCTTGCCCCCCTGTCTCCCGACTTCTACCTATAGAGCACTTTCTTTCTCTCTCAACTTCTTACCTCTCATTCTTCTACTCTATTTAATATCATCACTTCCCTTTGGTTCTGCGCGATTTCATATATCGGCCATCGTATTATATGCTGAAGCTCTCAGATAACACATGTTTAGTTAGGCATTTTGGAAGGGTTACCATTTTTTGTCTGTAGAGGTTTGACACGCTCACGGTGTCTCCCTTCCTGTATCTTGGTGGTCTGCTGGGGGATTTAATGCTAGACTGGGGTAAGGCTACTGGTGTTGTGATTTCCGATGTGTACTAGATTTTGTTGAACCTGTACAATCGCAACGGAGACGTGGGAAGCCTAGGTGGTCTTTCTGACTGAGTACCTTGTGAGTTAGCGCTGTGTTGCGAGTGAGGGCTTTTGCCTCTGCCACCAACACTGTGCTAACTCGTTTGCTTTGACTTTGAGAGGGTCGCCAGGAGAGAACCAGATACTAGCGATCTGGATCTCTCAAGAGAGCACCCCGTCAATTAACGTAATTTGGCCGCACAGCCTTAAGGACTTCGCTAGGCTACGAGCCGCTTGCTCAGCCATTGTTTCCTAGCCTACTACATCCCAGCTAGACTTTATTCGCCTAGCAGACACCAGATTTAGATTATAAACTTTGTTATGTATGTATTATTATTCACGGCATTTATTAGTCTAGGTTGTTGTGGAGTTGCACAACCCTAGTAGGCTGTTTCGTTGATGAGGAAGTACTTCTTTTGCTGTTTGAGTTCCTACTATTGCGCAGTTATTATTCCTGTGCCAGTTAACCCTATATGTCCTTACAATTGTCATATCCTGTTCCTGCTTTATACTACAGTTCAAAATCCGATACGATCATCTTACTCCAGCATCCGACTTTCTTCAGAAGATTCCTGCTCGATGCTTTGGGACTTTCGTTCACTTTCTTTAGTATAGGAGTGACAGTTCATTATTGTTTAGAGTAACTTTAAATATACCTTCTTCTAGTTTGCATTAAATCATTGCAGTGATTTAATTAAGATCTCTATCTTTTCCTAGTATACCTTATTAACGTAATTGTATGTTGTTGTGATCAGGCTGTATCAGAGATCATCAGCCTGTAGTAGTAGTGCACTTATACTGAGTTATAGGATACCCCGTTATCGCAGATTTAACTCTGGAGGGTATAGGTGTTTTTGTGCGCCGGCATTATAAGTTCAGGGGTTGGATCTAGTGTTACGGTTGTGGTTGTGTGCTTTCCTAGTCCAATGATTAAGAGCCCTTGTTTTATACGAGCCCCGGTCGTAACATGGGGTAAGATGATCGTATCGGATTTTGAGCTGTAGTATAAAGCAGGAACAGGATATGACAATTGTAAGGACATATAGGGTTAACTGGCACGGGAATAATAATAACTGCGCAAGAGTAGGAACTCAAACAGCAAAAGAAGTACTTCCTCATCAACAAAACAGCCTACTAGGGTTGTGCAACTCAACAACAACCTAGACTAATAAATGCCGTGAATAATAATGCATACATAACAGAAAGAGTTTATAATCTAAATCTGGTGTCTGCTAGGCGAATAAAGTCTAGCTGGGATGTAGTAGGCTAGGAAACAATGGCTGAGCAAGCGGCTCGTAGCCTAGCGAAGTCCTTAAGGCTGTGCGGCCAAATTACGTTAATTGACGGGGTGCTCTCTTGAGAGATCCAGATCGATAGTATCTGGTTCTCTCCTGGCGACCCTCTCCAAGTCAAAGCAAACGAGTTAGCACAGTGTTGGGTGGCAGAGGCAAAAGCCCTCACTCACAACACAGCGCTAAACTCACAAGGTACACAGTCAGAAAGACCACCTAGGCTTCCCACGTTTCCGTTGCGATTGTACAGGTTCAACAAAATCTAGTACACATTGGAAATCACAACACCAGTAGCCTTATCCCAGTCTAGCATTAAATCCCCCCGCAGACCACCAAGATACAGGAAGGGAGACACCGTGAGTGTGTCGAACCTCTACAGACAAAAATGGTAACCCTTCCAAAATGCCTAACTAAACATGTGTTATCTGAGAGCTTCAGCATATAATACGATGGCCGATATATGAAATCGTGCAGAACCAAAGGGAAGTTATGATATTAAATAGAGTAGAAGAATGAGAGGTAAGAAGTTGAGAGAGAGAGAAAGTGCTCTATAGGTAGAAGTCGGGAGACAGGGGGGCAAGGGACATGTGAAGGGTATGCTAGTCAGGAAAGCTCTGAGGAAGGAACTCCTCGGGACCCCTTCAGGATCACACACAAAGACATGGTGGTCAGCCAATCACAGGCCGCCACGTCACCAGGCAGCAGGGCTGCAGAAGGCGCCAGGAACCACCAGCCAATCAAGAGGCGTGAGACGGCACGCGCGTGAGCCTACAAAGCGAGGGGGGAGGCAGCACATGTATACGCACGCACACACTACCACCCCACTGCCTATATTATTCTCTCTCCTCAACTATATACAATGCATCCTATGTTCAACTCATGATATAAAATGCTTCCCGTTGTCACAGACGAAAATAAAGACCTCCACGGGACTGTCTGTAACAACACGAACACTATGAAAGAAAGAACAACACTGTAGCCAAATACCTTGCCCCGGCGAGTGCTAGCGAGTGGCCAAGCGAGCGGCTGAGCCCACGTGGCGTTCTGCTGAGCTGCAGGCGTCACACATTGTATGCAGCTTAGGAAACCCCTCTCATTATCAATGAGTTAATGATTAGTTCAATTGCTCCTACTTTGGCATACTGTTTCGTCTATAGGTAGCTACAATACAAATATCCTGGCTTTCATTAGTCGATTTAATTAGCTTAGGATGGAATATGGGAGTCACATTATGTAATTATTTATGATTGGCATTGCCCCTCTGATTCCTAGAGGCCCTGTCAAAGCTGAGTATAATCTTATAATGTTAGCCAGAACATAAACGGTCCTATAGTTAGTAACAGTGTACATCTGTCAACACTCTCACCTATGGTACCTTAAGGTGGTAGAGTATAAACGGTCCTATAGTTAGTAACTGTGTACATCTGTCAACACTCTCACCTATGGTACCTTAAGGTGGTAGAGTATAAACGGTCCTATAGTTAGTAACAGTGTACATCTGTCAACACTCACCTATGGTACCTTAAGGTGGTAGAGTATAAACGGTCCTATAGTTAGTAACAGTGTACATCTGTCAACACTCTCACCTATGGTACCTTAAGGTGGTAGAGTATAAACGGTCCTATAGTTAGTAACAGTGTACATCTGTCAACACTCACCTATGGTACCTTAAGGTGGTAGAGTATAAACGGTCCTATATTTAGTAACAGTGTACATCTGTCAACACTCACCTATGGTACCTTAAGGTGGTAGAGTATAAACGGTCCTATAGTTAGTAACAGTGTACATCTGTCAACACTCACCTATGGTACCTTAAGGTGGTAGAGTATAAACGGTCCTATAGTTAGTAACAGTGTACATTTGTCAACACTCACGTATGGTACCTTAAGGTGGTAGAGTATAAACGGTCCTATAGTTAGTAACAGTGTACATCCGTCAACACTCTCACCTATGGTACCTTAAGGTGGTAGAGTATAAACGGTCCTATAGTTAGTAACAGTGTACATCTGTCAACACTCTCACCTATGGTACCTTAAGGTGGTAGAGTATAAACGGTCCTATAGTTAGTAACAGTGTACATCTGTCAACACTCACCTATGGTACCTTAAGGTGGTAGAGTATAAACGGTCCTATAGTTAGTAACAGTGTACATCTGTTGCTATAGTTAGTAACAGTGTACATCTGTCAACACTCTCACCAATGGTACCTTAAGGTGGTAGAGTATAAACGGTCCTATAGTTAGTAACAGTGTACATATATCAACACTAACCAATGGTACCTCAAGGTGGCAAAGTGATACTGAAGCCCGAAATTCCTACATAACTGCTATGTTGCAATTATTGACCACTTGCGATCTCCAGGCAAAACGTAAGTTGGAGCTATAAACTTCTAAAATTATCAGAAAACAAAACTATATTAGATCATGATGGATAGCAAGTTTACTGAATATGATATTGTGTATTTATATATGAACTAGAAACACATTTCAGCAAGTAATTATGCTTAATATTGAAAACCACAACCCACACCCAAGGGGTGAATTGGGGATTACCCATAAATTGACAATTACTATTCCACAATGCAGACATTCTGATGTTGGTTTATGTTCATAATTCACATCCTATAACTTTCCACACCGTTATCAACGGCTGGTTTGTGAACTGCAGAGCGTCTTGGAGTCTAACCTCAGTCATCCCAGGATCGACCCCGCTGAAGGCGTCAAAGGAGTTGCTTTTGTTTTTATCAAAGTACCGGTGCTATCTTGTTCACAGAATTTTGGCTGATATAAGACGATGTTATACAGATTAGAAAGGGTATGAGGTAGTCAGACGGTTAATTGAGATGGTCTTTGCCTGTTTAATTCCCACATATCCTTCCTAAGTTGTATACAATCGTCTAATGATAGATAGAAAACAAAATTCAAAATGCGTGGTAATCTTCAAAGGGTCTCCAGTAATTGACAGGCTTCGAACTATATAACTTAAACCGATTCTGTTCAGTAAAAAAAGGTTAATATACCTAAAAGACGTCACTGGTACAGTACTGTACTTTGGCTGTCCCTTGTGTGTCTTTGTTTTACTGAACAGAATCGGTTTAATATACCTAGAAGACATCACTGGTACAGTACTGTACTTTGGCTGTACCTTGTGTGTCTTTGTTTTACTGAACAGAATCGGTTTAATATACCTAGAAGACGTCACTGGTACAGTAC